>JAJAQA010000003.1:56504473-56651973 GCA_021464565.1 Rutilus rutilus | reverse complement strand
GTTTTATAAAGCTATAAATTCTCTGACAAATTATTTATATTTTTCAGGTAACACTTTATTTGACACTGTCCCTGTTACATATGTTACATGTGCTTACCATAGTAATAACAGGTAAATTATGCATAATTACATGCAACTAACCAAATACTAATCTTCCCTAACCCTATAGTAAGTACATGTAGTTCATTAATATTGCTTAAATATATATTACACTGTAACATTGACACCTTAAAATAAAGTGTAACCGAAAATTCTTAACGCATTATAATACATGCCTTAAACAACCTTATAATTTGTTGTATCATCTGGTAAATAATCATAACAACAGTTACAATACATTATAATACTTGCCTATTTGTGGTTATAACTTTTAAGAGTACAATGCATTATAACCCTGCATTTATAATGCATCATAAGGGGATATAATGAATAAAATTATGTTATAAATCATCATACTCTTAATAGTTATAACCACAAATAGGTAAGTATTATTACTGTTGTTACGAATATTCATGAGATGATACAACACATTATAAGGTTGTTGATAAGGCATCATGCATGTATTATAGTGCAGGTAACGCTTTAGTTTAGGCTCCAATTCTCACTTTTAACTGGTTGCTTATTAGCATGCATATTACTAGGATATTAGCTGTTTATTAGTACTTCTAAAGCACATGTTAATGCCTTAATTAATCCATTAATTTATAGCATCAAATAAACATGAATGAAGAATGTTGTTTTAACCGCGGAAAGACGTCAGTACACACCGTTTTTCAAGTTCAAATCCTTCAACGTTAATCTACTAACTCTCCTGACCGCTTTGTCGGACAAAAATGGCGGATTCGGCGGATTATGATTGGTCAGATCGCCTGTCAATCAAACTCCCTGCGAAGGGTCAATTGGAGTAAGATGTGGGAAAGCCCAACAAACGTTGTTGTGTAGCACCTACGGCTCTGCATGTCCTTCCAACAGGCAAATGGACGGACACACACACACACACACACACACACCCAGAAGCTACAGCAAGTCCTGAGTGTGTCTTGTGCTTATAGCAGGGGTCAGTTTGCTCTTGGTGAATGTGAAACTTGAGTCTGAGATGTTGAAGAGCTCTGAGGTGTTCCTGGAGATATGTCTGCCCTGGTTCCCTTCGGTCTCACTGAGGGACTGTCCTCTACAGATGCTTGACCTAGTCTACTTTTTACTCTAGTCCTGTTCTCCTGAGCTAGAGAGACCTTATTCCTGCTTTCATGGATTTGATGTAGATGGCCATGGTTCTGTAGGAGGTGGACAACATTTACATTTACACTGTAAACAAAACATTTGGTGAAGAAGCAGGGATGTGTAAGATATTAAAGGGTTAGTTCACCCAGAAATGAAAGTTCTGTCAGTAATTACTCTCCCTCATGTTGCTCCAACCCCGTAAGACTTTTGTTCATCTTCAGAACTCAAATTAAGATATTTTTGATGAAATCTGAGAGCTGTCTCACTCCTCCATAGGCTTCTCTGTAATTGAAACTTGCCGGCCCAGAAAGTTAGTAAAGACAATGTTTAAAATAGTCCAAGTGACTACAGTGGCTCAAGCTTAAGTTCATCAAGCGATGAGAATACTTTTTGTGCACAAAAATCAACAACTATACTTTATTCAACTATTCATTTTCTTCTGTGTTTCTCTGAGTGAGTTCACGTAGTGTAACAGCGCAGCGCTTCTGGGTTGTACGTCAGAACGCAGGCTCACTATTGGCCAGCATCACACGCATCACACACATGACCAGCGTCGGCCAATAGTGAGCCTCCGTTCTGACGAACAACCCAGAAGCGCTGCGCTGTTACACTACGTCAACTCACTCAAAACTCACTCAAAAATATCTCAATTTGTGTTCCGAAGATGAACGAAGATCTTACGGGGTTGGAACAACATGAGGGCGAGTAATTACTGACAGAATTTTCATTTTTGGGTGAACTAACCCTTTAAAGGCCAGATTTACTAAGAGCTTGCACCAGCACAAACCCTCTTTTGGTGTTAAAAATACTGTCAGGATTAGGGTTGGCCATCACTTGCATTTTAGCGATTCCGATTCTTATTGATTCCTAATTTCGATTCCAATAAGGTAAAAAAAAAAAAAGATAGATTTGCAAATTTGCTTTGCTCTTGATCGGCTGCGTTGGTCATTATGGAAATGATCCGGCTGCATCTGTTCTTTAATATGTGCATCATCAGTAAAATCACACGCACAACTTTCCACTCCCATTGGCGCTTTTATGGGATTGTGGTCTCATGCCAATTTGCCCTGTTTAGTAAATCAGTCCCTAAGTATTGTTTTCAGATTATTTTTAATTAAAGGTTTCCTATTATGCTGTTTTAAAGCTCCTAATTTGGTTTCCTACAATGGATTACATGCATCCAAGGTCAAAAACACTTTAATTTTCTCATAATATACATTGCAGCATCAGCTGTTTTCTTACAGTGTCTGGAATGGATTGATCAAAGAGTCAGTCTCTCTAAACCCCGCCTTTCCGAAAGCCAACTCTGCTCTGATTGGTCAGATGACCCAGTATGTTGTGATTGGTCTACTCTGCTCTGATTGGTGAACATCGACATGAACATCACAAACCAAACTCTTCCAGTCTCAGATACAACTACAGTGTTTGAGGGCGGAGCTAAGAGATGCTATTCAGCCAATCAAGACCACAGACTGGCATTATTTAAATCTGTTACAAACCTACATAGACTGGATTCATTGACGACTGGAATCAGGCAGTTCAGAATCGCTTCTTTCTTTTAGGAGACAATAACTCCATTTATCTGCACTTTGAATCTTTGCAGACCTTTTACATTCACTAACAGATCTATTTCACACTGCATGAAAGGGTATATCCGAAAAGCACAATAGGGGCACTTTAAGTTTATCTTTTCTACACCATCTACTTTGTTAGATTTGTGCTAAAAGAAAGAAAAAGCAATTTGCCAATGGAATAAGAAAATAAACTCGAGACATTCTGGAATCATTTTTATTGTGTGTTTGAATTCTACAGCTGAATATTATTCAGAATCAAAACCTCCATGACATATTAAAGTCGAGCTGTTATCAGATGCGAGCTGCACAATCAGTGCCATTAACATAAAGTAATTCCGCCCCCTCTCACTGAATCACATTAGACAAATAAGATCACTCACCCAAGTGTAAAGCACTCGCTCGGGTCTTAATTACCAGAGTAAGACTACGGCTGTGTCCCATTGGGCACACTGTCTTTCAAAATAGAAAGCAAGATTAGAATTAGTGCATCCCATTTCATAGTGTGTTGAAAACAGGATGCTTTTCACAATACATATATATAGTTTCAAAGCCACTTTACAGAAAATGCATGTAAATACATTTTACAATTTAGAGTGATCTGTTATCAGAGGTAACTGTCCAAGTTTATGCATTTCAGAAATGTACATATAAAAATCACATAGTTAGCTAATAATAATAATAATAATGTTTTAATTTAAGGCGGAAACAATGAGCTCATTGAAGTAATGAATGATATGTTGGATGATATTCAATTTCTGGTGGACCTTCAAAGTCCATCCATCCCACATCTGAGTTTGTGATTGTTTGTGATTTTATCAAATGTAGACAAACAGGGTTTTTTTTCTTTTCTTTTTTTTTTTCATTAAAACTAAAACTTTTTAAACTACATAAAAATATCAGCAATTTTATTGATGCTGTATATGGACACAAGTGCTGTTGCTTATTACGCCATTGTTAAATGTTTAATTAATCGTATTCCAGATAAGTTAATTTGATAATGTTGATAACCCTAATTATACTAAAAAAATAATTAAAATTATAATCATCATCAATATTAAATTATAATTATATCCAAGTTGTCTATTTTCTGCATCACAGCTAAAGTGGATCAAGATAAGTTGCGAGTCCACTTTCAGTTGAATAAATAAATGCGCTGCAGGTTTCAGAGTGAAGCGTGACGCGCGCAGGTTACGTGTTTTCTCCGTTCACAGTAAATGACCTCAGTCTCTGCATGTAATGTTTGTTTGGGTTTCACTAACATGCATTTGGGAACGCACTTAGGGCCCTATCTTACACCCGGCGCAATGCAGCGCCAAGCGCGACGCAAGTGTTTTTTGATAGTTTCAGCCCAACGCAGTTATCATTTTCACGTCCTGCGCCACGTTGCTTAAATAGCAAATGCATGGGCTGCTGGTCTGAAAACGAGGGAGATGAGACTCTGATTGGTTTAACGCCTGTAAATCCCAGAACACACCCATTACTCATTAAGAGAATAGAGACAAAACACACCCATTACTCATTAAAGGATTAGTTCACCTCAAAATGAACATTTCCTGATAATTTACTCACCCCAATGCCATCCAAGATGTCCATGTCTTTCTTTCTTCAGTGGAAAAGAAATTAAGTATTTTGAGGAAAACATTTCTCTTTTTTTTTTTTTAAATGGCTTTTTTTTTTAAAGTTCAAATCAGTGCAGTTTCAAAGGGCTCTGCACAATCCCAGTCGAGAAATAAGGGTCTTATCTAGCGAAACGATTGGTCATTTTCAAAAAAAAAAAAATGTATATATATACTTTTTAACCACATTTGTTCATCTTGTGCTGGTCTGCGACACGCCACGTATTACGTCATCACGTTGGAAAGGTCACGGAAAAAAATAAGAAAATAATAAATTAAAACAAAGATGTAGGACGATTTTGAAGTTGGAAGAGAAAATGAGATGGAATTTTTCGCCCTTCCCAACCTTTTTGAACCGGAGTACACAGACAAATAACTTAGATAGATGAAGTGACTCGTGACCTTTCCAACGTGATGACGTAATACGTGGCATGTCGCAGACCAGCACAAGACGAACAATTGTGGTTAAAAAGTATATAAATTGTTATTTTTTTTAGAAAATGACCGATCGTTTCGCTAGATAAGACCCTTATTTCTCGACTGGGATCGTGCAGAGCCCTTTGAAGCACTTCAGAGCCCTTTGAAACTGCACTGATTTGAACTTCAACATTCTGGTTGCCATTGAAGTCCATTGTGTGGAAAAAAAAAATCGAGAAATGTTTTCCTCAAAATACTTCATCTCTTTTCCACTGAAGAAAGAAAGACATGGACATCTTGGATGGCACTGGGGTGAGTAAATTATCAGGAAATTTTCCTTTAAGAGAATAGAGATGACCCTTTTAGACCATTGCAGCACTGGCGCGCCGACCATTTTTCCCGTCGTTAAACTAGCAAAAGTGGATTCGGACGCCCTGAGTGAACTTGCGCCGTGCGCTTTAGACCATGCATCGTTAAAATAGGGCCCATAATGTCTAATGCGCTTTGTGTTTCATAGCGAAGTGTAGCACTGTTATCATTTACATGCGTGGAGCGTCTCAAAGTCCATCTCTGCATTTACTTTTTTTGTTGAGTTTGTGTTGCTTATAACGTTCATCTGGGAACGCAACGTGTGTCATTTCACCAGATTTATATCATAATCATTTATAAACATACTCCAACACAGGAGAATACATCAGTATGTTTCTAAATATGCAAACTGTTGTTCATCGTGATTTCAAAATTTCAAAAAGCTTAAACAATCACTCTTGAGTATGCATGTTTTGATGTCCACTTTCTTGTTCAAGTTCTATCGTAAAGAAGTGGCCAAATATTAAATATTAAGTGGACATTTGAATGAAATGTTGTTTATACAACATTAAACAAGGACATGATCATGCAGTAGTGTAACAACAACAATCACCACTTTTGATCATTTTCATAAAACTTTCATGGCCCCCAGAATATTTTGTTGTATGAATATCTGAACATGCAATTTGCCAAAAGAAAGAACAGATCCTCTGCTTTTAAACAAAACAAAAAACACATTTATTTCTTGTTTCATGCATTCTTTTTTATCAATACTTGAATGTGGGTTAGTTTCATAAAAAAGCAACATTTTGCACAAAAAGCTGAGATAATCACGTTTTGTCTAAGACTTTGTCCGGATGGGATTCAGACCGATGATCAAAACACAGATGGAGTCGATTGAGTCCATCAACACCCCCAAAGTCCTGTAGCTCGTCCTGGGTCGACATTTATTCTGTAACAGGTTTGATTTATATGATGTTTGATGATTGTGTTATTTTACATATGCTTCTATGGCTTGTTTCTACTGCTTCTTTGCTTGTTTTTAGAATCCAGAGATTTCTGTGCTATTTCAGAGGATGTGTATTAGCGCCCCCTACTGTATAACAGTGAAAACATAGATTGCCGGGAAAAACTCATCAATGGTGGGGAAAGTGTTAAGGAAGATAAATGTCATTTATGTTGTCAGTGTTTGTCTGTTATTCGTCCTCATTAGGCTCTCCGAGGAGCTAGAAGTGTTATGATGCTCTAAAATCCTTGTATTAATATTCATGTTGCTGTGAGTGTTTACTGTATATCTGGTTACTTAACAGAGATCACTTTCCATCAAACTGCACTTAATCTACAACTCAGAAGTTGTGCTCATACTAGAGGAAGACAACACTTTATATGCTGACTGCCAACATTATCCTTCATTGATCTATTCGTTGATGTGTTTTTGTTTCTTGTTCATCTCAAAGAGCACTGCAGTATGCCAATCACAAACGAATCTTGCTCAAATATGCTGAAAGCATTCCTGTAGCTCAAACAGTAGAGCATGATGCTAGCGACGCCAAGGTCATGGGTTCAATTCTCAGGGAATGCATGAATGGATGAAATGGATACCTTGAATGCAATGAATGCCACTTTGAATACAAGCAAATAAACATCAGTCGTCACTCTATATCTGCAATAATATGTTTATTTAAATGCTTATAGGTACAGGTATTTAAATGCTTAGTTTTATGATCAAAGCTCTGTAGTTTTAAAACAGATAATGCAACGAGGGCTGCACAATTAATCAAAATTAAACTGCTAAGGCTGCTATTTTTTTAACGATTTTTAATTTCATAAATATATGCACAGTGTGTTAGAGAAGAGCGGCTCTATGATCAGGAGTAAATACATCTTTAAAAGCCCTGTGAATTCAAGTCACTTATAACGTGCATTTGAAAAAGCAACATGTCAAACATCTTTTGCGAAGCATTCATAAACCTGTTGTTCAACTAAAGACAACATTATATTTCATGTTTTTACTCACTTCATAACGTCATTCGAGTGTTTGAAATAACGTCCTTTTGTGAGCTGATGTGGCTTCTTAAAGTAGAATAAGGCATACAATATATTATTTTATAGGTTCCTATACAGTGATAAAGGCTATGTCGATTAGCATTGCATTATAAATGGGCCTATATTTTATTATTAACAACTCAAATACACCATATAGTGCGGCAGTCGTACGTGAAACCAGGAATAATGCTCAGAGATGCAGTCACATGGGTCAACTTTTTGAAATTGAGATTTATACATTATCTGAAAGCTGAATAAATAAGCATTCCATTGACGTATGGTTTGTTAGAATAGGACAATATTTTGCCGATATACAACTATTTGAAAATCTGGAATCTGAGGGTGCAAAAAATCTAAACATTGAGAAAATCGCCTTTAAAATTGTCCATTTATGTTGGCGATTGTGCTGCATTCACTCACAAAAATAAATGTTTTATATATTTACGGTAGGAAATTTACAAAATATCTTCATGGAACATGATCTTTACTTAATGATCAAACACATAAAAGTAAATAAGAAAAATAATAAAGAATGAAAACAGTGAATGTAAGTAAACGCACAAACTAGGGATCGACTATCGATTAATCATTAATATTTTTATATTGAAATTCATTATTTCTTGAACTTTTTATAAATTAAAAATGCAATGAAAATACAAAAATACAGTTTGTTTGTCCTCGATGAGATCTTTATTACAAGAAGATCAACTTGTGGCAGTGAAACTGGACGTTCGGTAGACTTGAAGATAAGCCCTGCGTGCTCTAAAACAGCGGAACCTGCAGCTGCGAGCCGGCGTTCGTAAACAGAGACCCATGGCCACTTCATCCGTTTTCTGTGATCGGATAGCTATCCGATCGTGAAAAGACCAAATGTAAATGCCCTCCGAAACGCATTCGAGACGGAGTTAAATCCGATCGCTCAAACCACTTCAGGGTGATATCTGAGACGCATTCCAGACGAAACTGGACAAGTGTAGAAATGCATCTGGTTGTTGAAACCACATATGTAAATTTGACTTATCCCAAAAATGCTAAGAAATAAACGTGTGAGAGCGTGTTATAGGCTATATGTCATGTTATAGCCATGACGACGCTACTTCAACACGCATCACCACAGATGAGCATCTATTCATCAAGCCAACGTGCAAACTATCGCAAATCAAAGTGAAAGTCATTCATCAACACACAATCATCTTCATTAAAAGTAAAGAACCGAAATGATCTTACCAGGGCTGTTGCCGCAATATCTTGTTGCGGTCTTTGATTTAGACATTTTCGCTGATGATCAATAAAATGCAGTTCATATCAGTTGCTTTCGGTGACGTGCAACAATTTAAATCTGCATATAGCGCGGGAATTCAAGATCGGATTTATATCCGTTTTGCAAAAACACATTTATGTGACCAGGTGTGGCCTAAATGGAATCGTTTTGATAATTCAGATAGCTATCCGATCTGAGAAAACGCATGACGTTCCCATAGAACTTCTGCACCAGTCTGATTTCTGTTGAGAAAGATAAGCATGTTGACATGATCTGGGATCAGACGCGACCGCAACCTGGTGACAGCCAGTCCAGCCGCCGAAAACACCCGCTCTGAGGGGACTGACGTTGCCGGGATGCACAGGTACCTCCGCGCTAAAATTAATTCCATTGCTTCAAGACTCACACTCTACGCAACGCAACCTGCATTAGTTTAATCGATAACAAATAAACGTGATCGACGAAATTCTTAACGATCAATTATCGATCGTCGATTAATCATGCCCATCCCTAGCACAAACATTCACACGTCTTTTCACTCATAATTTATGCAGATGAAGTTGAGTTTGTGAGTTTCAGGAAGGCTGATCCAGCGCTGATCTCCTCCAGACTGAACTGCTCCTTTTCTCTTCGTGAGGCTGCAGTTTTCCGGAGTCGTTCCGTTCCCTGGAGCCCAGTTCTGATAGCACACGATCTCTCCGCTCAACCAGAGCCACATGTTCATGCTGCAGTAGTTGTGTAAACCCAACCACACCTCCTCAGTAGACGCCCGTTTAACCACATTCATCACACGACGCTGCATCTCGTCTGAATGAACCGAGACCAGATCCACATGATTCTGTCTGCAGTATCTCATAGCTTCAGGCCACGTCAGATTCTCTCTGATCAGAATCAGTTCATCTGGACAAAAAACAAACCACAAGCAAAAACTAGAGAGACTGGTCAAAAACAACATGCAGAACAAACACTGTTGAGGAATCTGTCATGTCAGACATGTAGCGTGAACTTTAAGATATCTGGAGGTGTTGGATGGATTTTGTGAGGATCTGCTCACCTTCATGACACACAAAAGGATATTTGTCGTTGCAAGTGTAGTCAAGCCAGTGTCCCTTAGTGAGCCGCCTCATCCCTGCACAGTTTTCAGCACCTCCACGATTATCAGGTTCACCTCGAGCCCAGTATCTGAATGAGGAGTGACTCTGATCTGACCACTGCCACGAGTCTCTGAACAGACCGATCCAAACTTCATTAGATATGTGACTATCATTGATGAACTTCTGAACCTGTTGATTCTCATTTTGGTTTCTCGCACTGACCAGATCAGTGTGATTCTGTCTGCAGTAACTCTGAGCGTCTCTCCAATTCATCGTCTGATTGACAAAGACAAGTCCTGTGTTCACTTTAAGAAAAACAAATGGAAACAGATTCATGAATCAGTTTGTGTTCATTATTCGTATGCCGCTTTATGTTTTGGATGTGAACAGGAGCAACAGTGGAAGCATCAGAAACTACATGTCATTCAAAAACGTCTCCGTTACGTATGGTAACCCTCATTTCCTGAAGGAGGGGAGACGCACATTGGAGGTAGACCGACTGAATTGGGATCTCACTTAAGAGACCAATCGACTTTGAGTGTAACTAAATGAGCCAATAGACATTGGCATGCGATAATTGTGCCAGCTGCTCAGCCAGGTAGCACGGGTATATAATAAGTAGCAGGTGCATCGCATATTTGGTTTTCACTGTGGAGCGGAGCCGGAGACCCGGAGACCCGGAGACCCGGAGACCTGGCCACCCAGCGGCGGTACATAAAACATGGCGACGGGACGTACATCTCCGTTCCCTCCCTTAGGGAAGGAGGGTTACCATACGTAACCGAGATGTTCCCTTTCAGTCGGTCACTCTCGACGTACGTCGAAGGTAGACCGACTGAATTGGGATCCCTACCAAAACGCCATGTTGCTGGCCCTTCCAGGGCCCTGCATAAGCCTCACCATTCTCCTTCTGATGGGGGCAGAAAATCATGCAGAGGATGTCAACCACTGATGTTCCACATTTACATGACCCACTCAGCAAGACAATTGCATAACACTGGGAATGCATGCACTTTCTAGCAGAAAAGTAGTGCTGCGGAAGCCACATTCTGCCCAAAGGGAGGTAACGTGGAGAATACACATATGGACTAGCCAAGCAGGGTAGTACAACATATGGACGTCTCTGGGGTGGTTCCAGCCTAGTTCTAGGGGGCTCTGTCGAGGGAAAGACACTGGCTAGCCGACAGGTTAGCCGTATCGTGGAAGAATACACATTAGGTCACCGCAGGGACCGCTACAAATGGACACCCAGCCGTGCACAGGTTCCTCAATGCATAAGAGTGTTAGGCCTGGCGCCAGACGCTCCGCCACGTCTGACTGCCGGAGGGTGACGAAGGAACTCAACAGGGTTAGCTGTTTCTGGGTAACTTACTGGTGCAATAGACGCATCTATCTGGCCCACCAGGCGAGCAATAGCAACCAGTATCCAGTGGGCTAACCTCTGCTTGAAGACAGCCTTTCCCTTCTGCTGGCCTCCGTAACAGACGAAGAGCTAGTCTGAGGTCCTAAAGCTTTGCGTTCTGTCCAAGTATTACCGCAGGGAGCGGACGGGACAGAGAAAAGCCAGGGATGGGTCTGCCTTCTCCGAGGGCAGCGCTTGCAGGTTCACTACCTGGTCCTTGAAAGGAGTGGTAGGAACCTTGGGTACATATCCGGGCCAGGGTCTCAGGAGAATGTGAGAGTTGGCCGGCCTGAATTCTAGGCACGATTCGTCGACCGAAAATTATTGCAGTCGCCACTCTTCCGGAAGCTCAGGCTGTTGTGAGAGCTCGTCGGCTGCACAATTAAGCACGCCTGGGATGTTGATGGCATGGAGCGACCCCAGATCCTTCTGATTCCAAAGAAGGAGATGGCAGGCGAGTTGCGACATGTGAAGGGAGCGTAGACCACCTTGTCGGTTGATGTGCGCTAAGGTCGCAGTGGTGTCTGTGCGGACTAGTACATGCTTGCCACAGAGCGGCAGCTTGAAGCGGCTCAGTGCAAGACGTACTGCTAGCAACTTGAGGCAGTTGACATGCCCCGTCCACAGACCTGAGACTGCCGGTGGCAGAGGCATCCATGAAGACCACAGCATGCCTGGACACTTGTTCTAGGGGAACATCTGCCCATAGAAATGAAGGGTCCAACCACAGGGTTCGGGACACGGTGGAGGGTTCCACTCGAGCCCGACGCTCGCTACAGTCCCCGAAGGGTGTAACGCAGCCGAGTCATCATCCCCAGAGGACTGGAGCGATGGACATTTTGTCATCCGATGGAGCCCCGAAAGAAAAGACTGGCACCGCCCGGGGGGGGGCGCCAGGCAAACTGAATTGCACAGCCAAATCTGATGGTGCGGTAGAGCCAGCGGGATGGTCTGGGGAGTGCTAGCCAGGCTGCAGGCTATCCACGTACCCTTTAGCTGCCCCACCATCATGGGTAGTAAGGGGGCAATCGTCCAGCCTTTAGGGTTCAGGACACGGTGGAGGGTTCCACTCGAGCCCGACGCTCGCTACAGTCCCCGAAGGGTGTAACGCAGCCGAGTCATCATCCCCAGAGGACTGGAGCGATGAACATTTTGTCATCCGATGGAGCCCCGAAAGAAAAGACTGGCACCGCCCGGGAGGGGCCAGCACACTTTCTCGGAAGCTCCACGGTTTTTGGTGTGCAGGAGGAGTGTTGAGCCCGAGGAAGTGGTCTCGGCGCGGAAGCCAGCACTTTAACCCTAAGATCACCAGTGCTATTAGCCGAAGTAGCCCTCTTCTGGTTTCTCTTCAACTTCAAGGCTTCTTCCCAGAAATAACGCTCATAAAACAATTAGTAGAGCTGAACATACACCCTGCTCGGCTCCGAAGCGAAAGGCAAATATGCGCTGCACCTTCTACTCATTATATACCCGCGCTGCGTGGCAGAGCAGCTGACGTAATTATCGCATGCCAGTGTGCATTGGCTCGTTTAGTTACTCTCGAAGTGGATCGGTCTCTCAAGCGAGATCCCAATTCTGTCGTTGACAGTGACCGACTGAACGCTTAAATGTGTTGCGTTCATATTCTGGGTTCATCTGCTTTTCTGTACAGTATGGTTTATTAATAATGTGATTACTGAACTTGGTCTGATCATAGCCACGATAAGCATTTTCTTTATGATGGTTTTCTAAATTCGCATTTAGAAGATGTAAGCATTCAAAACGTACAGTCTCTCATTTCCTCTAAAATGGATCACGGATTTTTATAACATCACTGTGGACTTCAGCGTCTCATCACATATTCTGTCCAATCAAATGCTCTCTAGAATCTACAGCGTCCCGCCCCTATGCTATAAACACGACCTGGCCAGAGCGACCATTGACACTTCATGGAGCAATATGGGTTGAAGGTGTGTGTTCGGTCGCTCAAACGCTCGAGTTTTATTCCGTTTTCCAACTGTATGTTGGTTAAGAATGAAATTCAAGGATCTTCAGTGGGCCTTTAAGTGTTTTTCAAGTTAAGCATTTTAGAATGTCCCAGTTTCCCGCTATTTGTGCATACTTTTTTCCTACATTGCTTCTTTTCTTTAAAGAGAAGACTTAATATTGATCTATTTCGGGTCCTGATAAATCAATCCGATTTACATGTTCTTATGATCGGGTTAGAAAAGAAATAAACCACCCCTTTCAATCTGATTGAAATTTCATTCGGATTGATTAAGGTGTTTAGATGAAAGGCTTTTCAGTCCGATCCTGAAAGCTGAAAGAATCAAGCAATATCATGCAACTCAAGATGTTCAGATGGTTTATCACATCTACTTAAAAAAGGTACATTTTTTGAGAATTAAAATCTCCAAAACGACTATTTCATATTATTGTAATACGGGCAAACACAAAAAAAAATCACACTGACAAGACAAGAACTGACTTTGTTCTCAAGACAAGAGTTTTGTTCATAAATATCCAGATGTGTCAAGTTGTTGTATGTCTATTATATGTCGAAATTGTATGCATTGATTACTGTTTTGACCAACATAAATGGTAATGAATTAGTATATTTTTTTATTTATAATTTAAAGCATAAATTTAGTTAAAATATATAATTCTCTATGCTTTCTAATGGCAGATTCCCACAGTTATCAACAACAAAAGATCAACATGCGTTCAATATCGATTTATTTTCTATACAGAAGCTGAAAGTGTGACAAATATACACTTTCTGCCCTATATTTATGACCACATAAAACAGTTGAAGCATTTAGTATTGCATTACAATGTTGTACAGTATAACGTGGGTCTTTTTATGAATTAATATTTGTTGTCATTGTAGGGAGCTGCACTTACTGTTAGATGAATTGCAGATGAAAGTCAGGCTGTTTCTACATGACCAATCATACCATTCTCCATTTCTCATAAATGCACACTCATATATGCCATTAGGTTGTCTAGTAGCCCAGTTCAGATAGAGCGCAGGATCACCTGAAGACCACTGCCATTTATTACCACCCGTCTTCTGTAGCCCAATCCAGACACGTTCATCATTCAGACTCTTCTTCAGCTCGTTCATGTCGTTCATGTTGTCAGCGGTGGCCAAATCTGTGTATTTCTCTCTGCAGTATCTCTGAGCTTCGGTCCAGGTCTTCCGCATGTTTATAAAGTGATACCTACACTGAACACATTCAAATACGGAGCAGAGAGCTGTGAAAGAGAGGGTTTGCTTTAATTTTTTCATAACAGGATCAAACCTGATGAAACTATAAACCATAAATAAAACAACAAACACACTCACCAATGAGAAGAAGAATGAAATATAGAGTTCGGTCCATTTCTGAGGAAAAAACTCACTGAAAAGTGAGACAAAGACAAAGTCTTATTGTGGTTGATAAATGAAGATGTGAGTTGTTCTTACTTTAGAGGTTGTGTTTCTGTCTATAGCTTACTATATGATTAGATCTGCTTTCATTCCTACTCAAGCATATTACATCATTTGTTTATTGTTCTAATTTTCATATTTTACTTCTTCATTTGTGTATTTGGCCACCACTCTTTTTTAAATATTTGCATCAGTTATGGAGTAGCTCATTTGCTAACATTAACAGTAGCTCATTTGCTTTTAAAAGGCCAGTTTTGACGAGACTGCAATGCATTGAAGGAGCACAGTGTCTTCTTGTTAGATTACAAACTAAAATCATGCTCAGAGCGGCTCGGTTCACAGTACGCTGCATCACTGCATGTGCTGTGAGTTTAACCTGCATTTTGTCTACTAATGTGAATCCAAATTCAGTTGCATATATTTTGTTCTTGCGACATTGTGACATTTGTAGCAATTTTGCACTTTGAACAGTCAGTTTGAGATATAGGCAACAGTTCAGTATTGTATATTTGGATAGTTAACAAAATAAAGCTGTACTCTTATCTTAATTGTATTGCATTGTATTGTTTTAAGCCCCAAACATTGTACTTAAAGGTAGGGTAGGTAATCATTTTTCTAAAAAAAAAACATTCCAAATTTGTTTAAACTGTCTTTATATACCAATACATAATTAAAATGTAAGTACTCTGAAAAAGAAAATATAAAAATCGAGTGACTGTAGACCTTTTAATCTGCAATAAACACAGCTCATTATTTCCATTCACTCCACCCCCTCCCTTCTGAGCTCCTTCCAAAGCCACGCCCCCAAAACACATGAACGCGCGACGCCAAACGCTCAGGCTGGAACAAGACGCATTTATTACCTGAGACGAGTGGAGAGGAAGGAGCG
Organism: Rutilus rutilus; assembly: GCA_021464565.1. NCBI lineage: Eukaryota > Metazoa > Chordata > Actinopteri > Cypriniformes > Leuciscidae > Rutilus > Rutilus rutilus. Next base: position 56,636,732 of record JAJAQA010000003.1, on the reverse strand, counting down.
CAGTACATACAGTGACATCATGTCAGAATCACATGTAATAAAATACCTAACTTTATCACTATGAATATAAACAAATAAGATTTCTTTTAGTATTCACTATCAAGCTAGCATATCGATAATGGTAAAGTTTCATTCGGTAACGAGCTATATTTATAAGGCAAAACTAAAAACAGGTTGCATTGATACACGTTTTTCCATTACCATCAGTTACACTGTGATGAAGGTGAATTTCGTGTAAGATTCATAACATATACGGTGTTTTGCATGTAAGAGTTTCCATGATGAAAACATTGTTGACTCTAATGAAGACTAACGTACACTCCGAGTCCGGAGACAAGTAAGTTACCGCATCGTCGGTTCGAGGACAGGTCCGGGGTTGAGGGCGAAGCAGAGGAGGTCGTTCAAGAGTGCGGGCAGGGTCCGAGGAAGTAGTTTTTGCCTTGTTTGCCTTCGCTGACTGCATGCAGGTGCTTTGAGCTGAATATTTCCGGGAACGGTGACATGTGATGAGTGTACGCAGGGCAGCGCGCGCAGTGGGGCTCGGGGCGGGCACGAGACATGAAGGCATCTGATTGGTTCTTTACATTCGCACCGAATGGCAGTGATTGGTCAGAGTTTTTACTGTCCTGCAGCTGCTACAGAGGTCTGATTTTTTTCATTCCTTTTTCTAAACACATAATGTATTGACTACTATCAGGATGGAAGGACCATTTCACCCAGTATAAAAAAAAGTGTTTCTGAACAGGATTACCTACCCTACCTTTAAAGCATGCTTCATTAACAATTGTAATATACAACGTAATTGTAAAAATTCAAAAGTAGTGTCAGTGTAGCTAACTACTTTTTTTCAGAAGGGTAGCTTGAATGTAGTTTAACTTCTTTAATTTATGAGTAGCTTGTCAAACTACAGTTTCAGAGTAGCTTCCCCTACACTGATATTAATATGGACCTTAAAATGATATACTCTATATTGCCAAATGGTTTCGCCATTCTTAATCCGTAGGATTTAATATAGAGTTGGCCCACCCTTCGCAGCAACAGTTTCAACTCTTCTGGGAAGGCTTTTCGCAATGTTTAGGAATGTGTTTATGGGAATGTTTGACCATTCCTCCAGAAGCGTATTTGAGAGGTCAGGCACTGATGTTGGACGAGAGGGCTGACTCGCAGTCTCCGCTCTAATTCATCCCAAAGGTGTTCAATCAGGTTGAGGTCAGGACTCTGTGCAGGCCAGTCAAGTTCCTCCACACCAAACTCGCTCATCCATGTCTTTATGGACCTTGCTTTGTGCACTGGGGCGCAGTCATGTTGGAACAGGAATATCCCCAAACTGTTCCCACAAAGTTGAAAGCATGAAATTGTCCAAAATATTGTGACAGTTGTTTGATTGACAGCTGTTTCGTTCCCCTAAAGTCCATTTATAATGTTAGTATAGGTTGTTGGACAACCCACTGAAATAATAACCATCTTCTGCTGCCGATGTTTCAGAATAAACGTGTCTTTATTTCCTCTGTCTAAATACTTGATTGTGATAAGGAGTGAATGCGAACATTCAAATATTGTTACTTTTTTTTAGAATTCGTCTCTTTGTGAAAGTTCTGTCGTTGTTTACTAACATACTCCTGCTGTTACTGTTTCTTTGTTAATTAAACAAGAGCACATTTGAATGTAAACACATCCTTATCATTTGTTTTCTTATGTCCACACCTCATTTAGACGTTTTGGTTGTAAAATATGTCCATCTCTGATATGAAACAGAAGGATAAACAGTGAGTGTTATTGTTCTAGTCATAGTTTTGGAAAGAGGCCCATCTGACTGTTAATCTGAAGAAAACACATTTTTTTCCATACTTCTCTAAAGTTTCTTGGCCACATTGTGACTGCTACTGGAATTAAGGCAGATCCAGAAAAAAACAAAGCAGTTCAAGATATTCCTGTGCCAAAGAACATAAAGGAAGTCCAGAGATTTTTAGGCATGGCTGGTTGGTATCATAGGTTTGTACCACACTTTTTTCAAGTGGCTGAACCCTTTAATGCCTTAAAAAGGAAAGGTGCTAAATCCCTTTGGACTTTTCGGATGTCAAACTTCCCTCCAAGCTCTAAAACAGCTCCTTGTGTCTTCACCTGTGTTGGGACATCCTAATCTGAATCTGCCATTTGTCGTCTACACGTCTGCATGTGAGGTCGGCTTAGGAGCTTTCCTGGTGCAGCAAACAGGACTGGGCACTGAGGAAGTCTTGGCATTTGCCAGTCTTACCTTGAATCCGGCGGATAGAAATTACACAACCACCGTGCAAGAATGTTTGGCAGTCGTGTGGGCCCTTGAAAAATTGAGGTACTACTTGGAAGGAAAATTCTTCACCGTCATCACTGATCAATCTTCCTTGATGTTGGTCTTCAAAATACAGAAACCTAACACTTGTCTAATTCGGTGGGCACTTCGACTCTAGAAATTCCTGTAGCTCAAACAGTAGAGCGTTGGTGCTAGCAACGCCAAGGTCATGGGTTCGATTCCCAGGGAAAGCAAGAACTGACAAAATGTAAAATGTGTACCTTGAATGCAATGTAAGTCGCTTTGGATAAAAGCGTCTGCCAAATGCATAAATGTAAATGTAAATGTAAATGTAAATGTAGAAATTCAACTTCACAATGGAGTACAGGAGGGGGAAGTATAATACGGTTCCTGATGCTTTGTCCTGAGCCCCTGTGGACATTAATGAACCGGGCCTTCTGACTTGTTCCTACGCTCTACGTTCCTTGTTCCTACCTAAGTCAAAGGTGAAATCTGAGAAAACGGAAGATCTGCCAATCACAGATTTTGACATCTAGAAAGCACAGCAGACGGATCCAGACATTCTCCACCTGTACAAACAAATGGTATAATCAGGAGAAATTACTGTTAATTCCTCAAAATTTTCCATATTAGAGGATAAAGTCTTCCGAATTGTCCAGTTTCCACACAAAAATGTGTACCAATTATACATCCCAAAAGCTCTCCGATCTCAACTACTTCAGTCTCTTCACAAAGACCCTCTCGCTGGTCATCTTGGCAGATTCATAAACTTTCAAAAGATTGCAAGCTTTGGTGTACTGGCCTAACTTAAAACCAAGATGTCAAAGATGTCTTTTAAACGCCTCTCGGGCATGTTAGTGCAGCTCCTATCTCTTTGAATGGGGAAACAAAAATTCTCCAGAACTGCTCGCCAAGCTTACAATTAAATTTCATATTTGAAATCACCAATAAAATCTGACAACAACTGTCTCATAAATTTTGTTTCTAAACGCTCGAATTATGACAGAAAACGACATTTTTCAGGCTGGATCAAGCTAATGCTAACTGTTTCTGGGAACCGGAGCTTCTAACGGCAGCTGCAGTGACGCGATGACTTTACCAATCGGCGATTGGCTCTTATTTGGAAAGCAGGACTTATTCCGCCTTATTGAGCGTTGCACTTTTCCCTATTTAAAACATAGTCTTTGTTCTCGTCCAAAACCATCTCAAGAAAACTCTCCAACTCAGACTTGTTCCCAGGCTCCTTCAAGACCCACGAATGGAGATCGCAATACTCATTGTATATTAGGAGTATCATACCCTATTTACATCTGCTCTTTCTTACTGAAACCGGAAAACCGGCCACAGATCCTGGCTTAGCAAGCACTTCTATCAAATCCCCTGATGTATCACCGGCATATCTCCAGAACACCACTCAATACATTCCTTCCACATTGGAGCAGCGACCTCAGATACGAGGTATCTCAGAGGAGACGATCTGAATCTTCACAAGCATATCGCTCTTACATCTGTAACAATCTCAACGACCTCTGTCAAGCCAAGCCTACCTCAGCTCTTCCCAATCTTTTGGGGTCCTAATCACTCGGCCTACATTTAACGTCACTCGGCCTACATTTAACGTCTCCCGGCCACCAACACCAGACGCCCAGATCAACCTGACCACCATCCCATTTCCCCTTCCTCTTCATCCTCTCCCTATTTATCCCTAACTTCTTCAATAAATAATTCTCCAAATTTCATGGTTGTGGCTTGGTCCTTGCTCGTGAAATGGAATTAACTAGTTAGCTGAGGTTCAGGAACAGGACCACGCCTCAACAATCACCTGACTTCTCAAAACCTTCTTATATCGGGCCGCCCCTTCCAGTACTGTTTGTCTCGTTCTCTCAAACCCTCCTTTCCCTTTCCTCTCTCATCCATTCAACCATCGTTACCATCCCCTGTTCTCTTCCCTTCCAGGTTATATAGGGGGTCCTAATCACTCGGCCTACCTTTAACTGAGATGATGCCCCCACTCTGAGGGTGCTTTCACGCCTGACTGTTTGTTTCGGAACGTGGAGCATTTTCTCCGTTGGTTCGGTTCGTTTAGGCATATGTGAACACGGCAATCGCGCTCGGATCCGCACCAAAACAATCGCTCCGAGATCGCCTGAACGAGGTGGTCTCGGACCGATTGTAAACGAACTCTGGGGTGGTTCGCTTGAGATGTGAAAACAATCCAACCCAACGGACCAACGAACCAAATGGTAGTATAATTCATAACGGAAATGTACTATATAAATAGCAGTAGTGTCTGATTCTGTGATTATGCACATTAGTTATCACAGTGGAAAACCAAAAGAGCACCTCTTCATCTTTAAATGTTGTGTAATTGCGCTTCTCCGTGCGAGAATGCTGTCCTGATGAAGCCTTGATTTCTGCTCCAGCTGCATTATAACATTCATATAGTGTTTGTGTGTGTCTTGACACTGCGCGTTTGAATTTGCTGCTGTATTATTACGAATGTATTATATAATTTAACAGCGGGAATGCCGGCTACATTCGTATAGTGTTTGTGTGTGTCTCGACAGTTACAAATAAAGCCACAATAAGCTCATGAAACGAACTTGTCAATCATCTTGATGGATGACGCAGAGGAAACACTGACCAATAAGAGGACAGTTGTACTCACATGTGACTTGCGTGAACACATTTCGGTACGCTTTGAAAGGTTGCCTAGTGAAAACGAACTGTACCAAGAAGAAACTGCAACAATGTAACTAATTAGTCACTGTTTCGGAGTAAAACAAACGATGTATAGGTGTGAAAACGCCCTGAGTCTCCTGGCCACCAACTCCAGACGCACAGATCAACCTGACCACCATCCCTTTTCCCCTTCTTCTTCATCTTCTGCCTATTTATCCCTAACTTTCGTCAATAAATAATTCTCTAACATTCATGTTTGTGGCATGGTCCTTGCTCGTGAATTTCTATAAATATCCAAACTGAAGCTCAGTTCAAGTGTCACAAACCCAGTCGACAGTCGTTCCTTAAAGCAGTGAGTCAATGTTCCTCACCTCAGTTTTGCTTTCATGGCTGTCGGGGAAAATAGAGTCATTCACACATGTTCAGGAGGAGCAGTGGAGCTCACAGCTTGTCAGAGCGCTGTGTTTGTTCACTGATGTGTAAGTGTGCTGGACGTGAAGCATGGCCTCTGTCACACTGCCCTTTCCAGAGCTGTCAACCCCCCTTCTGCCTCTCCTGCAAGCATATGTGTGTGTGATGTATTTGTTTACACCCTGGGCTCCCAGCAAAACAGCCTATTAATGTTTGTTTAAAGGAGTAGTTCACTTCAGAATTAAAATTTCCTGATCATTTATTCTCCCCCACGTCATCCAAGATGTTCATGTCTTTCTTTCTTCAGTCGAGAAGAAATGAAGGTTTTTGAGGAAAACATTCCAGGATTTTTCTCCAATGGGGTCCAACGGGTTGAAGGTCCAAATGTGAGTTTCAGTGCAGCTTCAAAGTCTCGACACGATCCAGCCGAGGAATAAGAGTCTTATCTAGACAAACCATCCGCCATTTTATAAACAAAACAAAACATTTATATACTTTTAACCACAAATGCTCGTCTTGCACTAGCTGTGATGCGACACACATTACGTAATCACGTTGAAAGAATCACGCGGAAGTAGGTGGAAGAACCGACCTAGTGTTTACAAAGCGAGCATGCAAAGACTAAGTCAAATGCCATTTACAAAAATATATATATACTGTAAATAAAAGGTAAAACAACAATGCCGGATGATTTTGAAGTTGCCTCTACCCTAGATTTTTTAACTGGAACATGCGTGACTACGGTGTGATTACGATGGTTTGTCTAGATAAGACTCTTATTCCTCGGCTGGATCGTGTCGAGACTTTGAAGCTGCACTGAAACTCACATTTGGACCTTCAACCCGTTGGACCCCATTGAAGACACTATATGGAGAAACATCCTGGAATGTTTTCCTCAAAAACCTTCATTTCTTCTTGACTGAAGAAAGAAAGACATGAACATCTTGCATGACGTGGGGGAGAGTAAATTATCAGGACATTTTAATTCTGAAGTGAACTACTCCTTTAAGTGTTGGAATGTGTTTGTTGGCATTTCTGGGTAAGTCTTTTTCATGCGCATGCTAAAACTACATATTTTTCCCTGTTAAATTTACAAAAATCTAAACCAAACAAATGTTAAATCAGTGCTCTCTTGTCACCAAACCTCAGCTCACCATCTCACATGACACTATATGTGGAAGTAGTGTGAAGGATGACTTCGCTTTAAATGCACGAGTCGTCTTTGGGATGCTTTCTCCTCATTGCATCATGTGTTCGTCCTTGTTTAGCTTGCAACATGGCTGCGTTCACATAAACGCCTCAGCCAGACTGTGAGGGAAAAAAACTTGTGCAATATAGCTTCTTATCGTTTTAATTAGGAAAGCCGCTGGGCCGTAGCGCTTCTGCAGTGACTTCAGTAGACTGATGCCACACATTTTAATGTGTGTTAGAGAGAGTGTGTGTGTGTGTACTTGTACAACTATCTTTGTGAGGACCAGTTTGAGTTTTAGACCATTGGAGTGAGGACTAAGAGAGTAAAGTGAGGACATTTTGGCCGGTCCTCACTTTCTGAGAGCCTTTAAAGGCCTGTTTGAGGGTCAAGACTTGGTTTTAGGGATAAGGTTATAATGAGGTTAAGGGTCGGTTTAGGGTCAGGGATCGGGTTAGGCACTTAGTTGTGATGGGTAAGGTTAGGGTAAGCGGCTAGAGATTGCATTGTGTCAATGAATGTCCTCATAAAGATAGATGTACAAGTGTGTGTGTGTGTGTGTGTGTGTGTGTGTGTGTGTGTGTGTGTGTGTGTGTGTGTGTGTGTGTGTGTGTGGTTAACCCTACGTTAAGGGGACAAAATTTGGTTCCCATGAGGAAAACATCTAATAAAATAAATGCTGCCACTGCGTTTATGCAGCGGTTCACATTAGTGTTCGCGCAATCGTTTTAACTAGTCGACCTGAAAAGTTGTGGTCATGTAGTTGGCGGGTCATTGCTTACCTGCATCTGAGTCTTTGCCGTTTAATTAGTGTACTGCTATTGAATTATTTAAATTCCGTACTGTTACGGAAATACTGCAGAAATGTTGTTTATTGTTTACCGTTCAGGACATTTTTCATGGAAGAGGTAGCTTTCAGCTGTTGTTGTTGAATCATTGTGCAGCTGGTTATATACAGTGGTATTCATATCCACATGCTCATGGACACTATCCTTCTTTTGCTTTTAATCGTAGAAGAAAACCCCTGACATGCGGATTTAATACTTTCTGTGACCTTTGACCCCTCCCCAGGGGCATTACGGGTTCTTAAAGCGGATGAAACACCTACGGTTTATCAGTCCTCATGTCAAACATGTTCCTGCTTCATTTCCATGAGAAGGAAGTTATGCCGCCGTGACCAAATTACACCTTGCGTTTACGGATAGGGTTATTTTAAAGAGGCGAGTGTAAATACACACTTACTGCTGTTAACACCCAGACATTTTTCTCACTCACACACTCTCTCTCTCTCTCTCTCTCTCTCTCTCTTCGTCTCCTTCCACCCACCGCTTCTCCTTCACCTCACCCCATCCTATCACTGTGGAGCAGTGGTCTGTGAAGAAATTCCCAATATCTAAATTTACACACTGTATCAATCTTGTTTAATAGACTGGAAAGCTTATTGCTCCAGTGCTGGGCGGCGAGAGAGGGCAGCGCTGATAAATTGCGCCGTCCCCGCGACAGCCGCCCATGATGTATAATGAAATATTTATGATTTATCCCAGCTAATAAACTGAAATGAAGAGCCTGATGTATGGGAACAGATGGGCCCTCTATTGATGCCGTGCTCCTCGCTGGAGATGGAGGGAGAGAGAGAGGGAGAGATGGAGAGAGAGAGAGAGAGAGAGAGAGAGGGATGGGGGAGAGAGTCCACGGGGAAAAAAAGATGTACGTTTTATTGAAAATTAAAGAAACGGCAGTTGTTTAATATGTGCACTTCGTATACAAAAATCCTTGTTTATGTTGCGCCGTCTGATATGACAAACATATTGGACTTATACTGACGCCTATCATGCGAAAGTTTTCAGTTTCCACTGTAGAAATGCGCTATGCACATCAGCCATGATTCATTTATTCCTTTATAACAGTGAACAGGGCCTAAAGCTTGCCAACACCTGCCAATGGCCGGTGAGTTAAGAAAATTTACCGTCCAAAAATATATTTACCAGTCATGACACAAAAACAGGCAGTTATGACGGCAAAATTTTAGATACCAGTGAAAATTCACATTCCTCTATTCCAATTTGATACCACAACAGCTAAAACTTCTAGCTTAACTAATATAAATTTAATAGCTACATTTTTACAGAGAAGTATACAGTCAGTAATAAAATAAGAACAAACAATCAAATTAAAAGTAAAAGCACAAATAAATACAATACAATACACACACATTAAATAAACAGTGCTCTTCAGGCAGGTCTAGTAGTTTTCAGGTACCGAAATTTAATGAATTAGGCTAATCAAATAAATAACAATGCATAGTATTCATATCCTTCTTAAAGTTCAGTAGTGAGTGTTTTTTTTTTTTTTTTGTAGTTTGGTTAACATTAAAAACGCAGAGTAGCAGGATTATTAGGATGCTGTCACTTTAAGACCGAATGCATGCACGGTTCATGCGTTTTGTGTTTGCGTTCACTTAAGAAATAACAGATTATGTTTACTAGGATACTCGCCAAGACAGGCGCTTTTTTTTAACATAATTTTGAGTGAATTTGTCCGTTGTAGTGGATGTTAAACTTCCCACACAGCGCTTGAGTAACAAATTCCTTTTTGCATGTTCCAGCGCTTGAATATTTACATTAGAAAGGCTGAAACTTTTGTGATGCCAACTTAAAGGATTAGTTCACTTTCAAACATTTTTTTGCTGATAATTGACTCACCCTGATGTCATCCAAGATATCCATGTCTTTCTTTCTTCAGTCGAAAAAGAAATTAAGGTTTTTGAGGAAAACATTCCAGGATTTTTCTACACAGAATGGACTTCAATGGCAACCAACTATTCCAATGTTCAAAGAAGGTTCAGATGTCCGTCTCAATGCAGCTTCAAAGTCTCGACACGATCCCAGTCGAGAAATAAGAGTCTTATCCAGCGAAACGATCGGTCATTTTCTAAAATATATATATATATATACTTTTTAACCACAAATACCCGTCTTGTACCATCTCTGAGATGCGCCACGTATTACGTCATCACGCTGGAAAGGTCACGAAAAAAATATAATAATAATAATAATAATAATAAATTAAAACAAAGATGTCGGATGATTTTGAAGTTGGAGGAGAAAATAAGATGACATTTTTCGCCCTTTCCTACCTTTTTGAACCGGAGTAAGACAAATAACTTAGACAGATGACGTGACGCGTGACCTTTCCAACGTGATGACGCAATGCGTGGCGCATCTCAGAGATGGTACACGATGGGCATTTGTGGTTAAAAAGTATATTTTTTTTTTTTTTTTTTGTGTGTGAAAATGACAGATCGTTTCGCTGGATAAGACCCTTATTTCTCGACTGGGATCGTGTCGAGACTTTGAAGCTGCATTGAGATGGACATCTGAACCTTCTTTGAACATTGGTATAGTCGGTTGCCATTGAAGTCCATTCTGTGTAGAAAAATCCTGGAATGTTTTCCTCAAAAACCTTAATTTCTTTTCGACTGAAGAAAGAAAGACATGGATATCTTGGATGACATCGGGGTGAGTCAATTATCAGCAAAACATTTTTTGAAAGTGAACTAATCCTTTAACCTCCCCTCTCTCTCTCACACACACACACACAGACACACACACACACAGACAGACCATAACCCATGACATATCGTCCTTAACCTCCAGACAGCTCACACACATGCTCTCTCGTTTCTCAACTCCCCTTCGCCACAGCTGGGTCTTAGCACTCAATAATGATCCACGCTGGACATCCAACACCTTTGCCCAATGTTCTTTCCTCCTTTTCTTTCACACTCAGTCACTCTCCTGCTATGACCTATTTCCCGTCGTCTTCATGGTCCTGCCCCAGCTGAGCCCCAACACTCGATGAGAAGAGTCTCTTTGTCTCCGCTCTGCTAAAGAGATTGGAAGACTGCCTGGCTAGTGATGGCTTGTACTTTCCAGACTCAGATTGAAATCTTTGGCCTCTCATCAAGGTGTGTTAAAGTGGAGTATAACACCTTGTCCTAACCAGGCATGTCATGATAAAGCAAAAAAGGTGAATTGTCCCTCTCTCTCTGATGTTAATCTGAGATTATCCTAACCAGCAACAACTGCGACAAGCCATGCACAACTTTGTTGGTTGCCTGGTTTAATTTACCGTGAGAGAATATGTCTACTTCCTTACTATATAGTATGCAGAAGTATGGCAAATAAGTCAAACAAATAACAATTGGTAAAAAATACCCAGATGACCTACTAGTTCAGCCGAGATTTTGTAGTGTGCATCAGATCTCTAATGAGTCTACGTGAGAGTCGTCATCATCTTTGGGGACAGCTTTCTCTGTACTACGATCTTTGGGGTGAATGTGATTTCACCAAGTACAACATGTTCCTGGATCAAAATGTTGATCCTGGAACAACATTCCAATCAGCCAATCGATAAGTATCGGAATCTCAAATGAAACTCAAACGAATGGTAATCCTTACAGTCCATACTTTTTGACTCTTCATTTATATAGCGCTTTTAACAATGTAGATTGTTCCAAAGCAGCTTTACATTGATAATAGGAAATTAAAGTAAAGTGTTTATAGAATAAAGTTATTGTCCAGCTAAAGTTAGTTTGATTGATTCACTTCCGTCGCAACGATCATTAGTTATTAAAGGTGAACTAAGTAACTTTTTTTACCTTAACTGAACAGCTTCGGAGTCATTGGAATGGTTATATTACTTATTTCGGGTTGAATGGTGGTCGTTTCGCCCCCTGGTGCCCCTGAGCGGAAAATGTGCACTTGCAACTTTGAGCCGGCGGGCCGCCGGCCGCCGCGTCAGGAAGTCTCGCGTGATATCAGGTCTCGCGATGTAAACAATTGCTTTACGGCCAAAAGAAATCTGCTAAAATGCTGTCATTATTGCGCCCCCTCACGCTGTTCGAACCCGAATGAAGAAGACGTTTTAAAGAATGTCCCATCTGCTTTGATGTCGTTGATCTACTAGTCTCTGGTGTCTGAGAATAGCCAACGAGTTTTTTACAACAGTGTTGTCAAATATCTATTCCGAAGCTGTGGGGGGAGCTCTAGAGAGAAACCTGCGAGCAAAAAGCGAGAATACAGCGAAGAAATCCCGAAGTTACTGAATGCAGCTTTAACTTAGGGGCCGCTAACACGGCACCGTTTTAACAGAAAACTCTTAAGTTCTTTCTGCGCAAACTTCAAAAGCACGAACCAGTGAGAATGCGTATTACGAGTTCAGTCTATAGTATGTGCGTTTGAATACATGTGCGCAGGCGTGTAGTCCTTCCCTACAAATCAACCCTCAACATACTACTTGTCTGGCCTTAAAATTAATACAGAATTTTTATTGCTTCCACGTAGCCACGCGAACCGGAATTTTCTCGACAATGCTTTATCTGTAGAGAGGTAAAGGGAGGGGAGGGAGGCCTTCACAGGGAAGAGCCTAGTAATGCGACATAATGCCGCTTTGACTGTCAGGTAGAAGTCTGCAGCGGAGCTCGTCATTGTATCAAAACAAACATCTAGTTAGCCGTTATACACTACCTGTGTGTTTTAATTATAGGTTAAAAAAAATGAAAGTGTAACGCCCATGGCTAGACAAGCCTAACTTACATGAAAAAAAATACGTTAACTTTCTGGCTCGTAAGTTAGCTAAACTGATGGGTTCTACGAGCTGAGCGGACTATACATATCTCCGGTTGCTAAATAAACCGTCAGGCGTAACCAGGGAAACCAAGTTATTGTTTGTAAAAACTTTAGATTCGATTGTAAAACTAATTAAAATATAAACTAATGTTTTAAAAATTTTTTATTTGGCAAGTGACCATGGTATAAGCGGGTTAATGCCCTTCGAGGTGTCCATTAATACCTGACAATGGACACCTCGTCGGGCATTAACCCTTACGTGTTGTTCAGCGGTTTGCAGAAGTAACGATGGAATCGAGCGATTTTTGCGCATTGAGCATCGTCGAGAGGTTGAAAGGAATTGTACAGAGCTGTAACGGCTCTGGAATTGGATTGGATTAAACCCGCCAATAGCGCGCCAGGTGGATAAGCCAGTTTGTGATTGGTTACCGCAAATTTGTAAAGGAAGCAGCAGAGATAAATGTACAGGTTTCCAGCCTGAGCTGCAGGGCGGAATCAAATCAAAACCCAGTCTACATCGAGAGTGCATATCAAATCGCCAGTAGATCAGGCTGGGTGCATATCGTCTGCAAATGAGCACCTTTCTGAAACCTAAAATGACAAACGTGACACCTTACGGTCTTGGGGACTTCAAATATGTTTTAATTGTTACTCTGTAGCACTATTTCTCTTTCAGTTTCCCCTTTCACACAGAGATTCCGGAAAATACACGGATAATGTGTCACGGGATCGTTTGATTTTGGTTCATTCACACTGCCAGTGATTTTCCAGAATCTGTGAGTGCGTTCACACACATCCCGTAAATATCCCGTAAAGACACGTGACGTCAGGATGGCGAACGATCTCAGCTTCAGCGTGGATAGTAGGGAGCTCCTGGTCTCCGGTTCATTCCAGTTTGCAGACATTTCTTTGTTGATGACGAACAATTTTTCACTTTCTTCTAAGAGCCACAGAGTCGCGCGATGGCACGTGCGTCATCACTGCAACACACCCCTTACGGCATTGGTCCTGGCTTTTGTTCACACGGCGCGTTCCGGGACTGATCCCGGCAATGTTACTAGGTCCCCATCCCGGCATCGATCCCGGCATCATTCCTGGGACGTGTTTGCGTTCACACAGAAGGCACTCTAGCAATTTTACGGCAATTTCCCGGCAATTTCCCGGGATCAACGCGCTGTGTGAAAGAGGCTAGTGAGGAAACCTGATGCCGGAAACTTGCAGCTGGTTTGGATAGGGTGTCCCACACTCCCTCTGCTGCTGATGGCGGTAGTGTGTGTGTGTGTGTGTGTGTGTGTGTGTGTGTGTGTGTGTGTGTGTGTGTGTGTGTGTGTGTGTGTGTGTGTGTGTGTGTGTGTGTGTGTGTGTGTGTGTGTGTGTGTGTGTGTGTGTGTGTGTGTGTGTGTGTGTCTTATAGGGTGGTAATTAAGCAGTCTCCAGCTGAGCGGCTTTGTGCAATTGGTTTTTAAGATTGCAAGCAAAAGATCTTGAGCCTGACTACAGGCTATTATTAAAGTCCAGAAGAAGACAACTTACAGCACACACACACACACGCACACACAACACACACACACTACAGCCATCAGCAGCAGAGGGAGTGTGGGACACACACAAGCCTTATAGTCTTATGTCTACCCCCTTCCACAGCTGTTTTTCACTGCTTAAGCCCAATAGGGATGAGCGATATGGACTTAAAACTATATCACAATATTTTCTGGTATTTATTGCAATGACTATATAAATATAGTACAAATCAACAACAACAACAAAAAAAACCTTACAAGTGCAATCCAATACAGTCCTGCATACAGTAAACCCAATTATATATTGACCAGACAATACAGAAGTAGTATCATCTAGGCTGGTGATTGGTGGGCTTGGGGTCAGGGAATGGGGTCCAAAATCAAACACAGAGAGCAGGGCCAAGCTGGAGAGTTTGGACATGTTCACGAAGGGGTTGCCAAAGCTTGACAAAAATAGCACTAGGTCGGCGAAGAGAGCACCTTATTTTCTCTAATTTCATGAAATGTGACCCTGGATCACAAAACCAGTCACAAGTCGCACGGGTATATTTGTGGCAATAGCCAACAATACTTTGCATGGGTCAAAATTATCGATTTTTTTTTTTATGCCAAAAATCATTAGGTTATTAAGTAAAGATCATGTTCCATGAAGATATTTTGTAAATTTCCTACCGTAAATATATAAAACATTTATTTTTGTGAGTGAATGCAGCACAATCGCCAACATAAATGGACAACTTTAAAGGAGATTTTCTCAATGTTGCGATTTTTTTGCACCCTCAGATTCCAGATTTTCAGATCTCTGCCAAATATTGTCCTATCATAACAAACCATACATCAATGGAAAGCTTATTTATTCAGCTCCCAAGTGATGTATAAATCTCAATTTCCCAAAATTGACCCATGTGACTGGTTTTGTGGTCCAGGGTCACAAATAAAAGTACATCTCTAACCCAGCGAGTGTGAGATGGAGGGTGAGGGCCAAAAGAGTTAAAAAAGCTACAAAGTCTGAGAAATAAGAAGGCAAAGAATGGCCAGGCTGGAAAACCCCAAATAAACCAATAATTGGACAAAGTGGTATTGTCCAATGGCTGAAAATTAGCCTCCAAAAGGAAGACAGGGCTGAACCAGAATGACACTGGTCACACTCCGGGTCAATAGAGGGGTTAATGCAAGCTAACCTGGTTTTGGACCAGTGTGGGAAGACTAATTCTTATCATGAGGAGAATTTTTACCAGTATATCGCAAACGATATTATATCGCCCATCCCTAGCCCCATATGGACTGTTCAGTGATTAATAGAGGCGTAGACCTCCGTTAAACTGTGTAGAGGCAGGTGTAACTCAAGGGCTCTGGTTTCTCTTTCAGGTGACACCGCGGTCTACAGAGATGGCGTGTACTGGATCTTGGGCCGCACTTCAGTGGACATCATCAAGAGCGGAGGATACAAGATCAGCGCACTAGACGTGGAGAGACATCTGCTAGCCCACCCAGATATCACAGGTATACACACATTCATGCAAATACACATGCTAGGGGTGGGCGGTACACCGGTGTCATAGTCATCACCGGTGTGACATTGCGCCACGACATGGATTTTCTAATACCGTCAATACCGTAATAAATCAATTATGTTCCTTGAACGGCTGCATTTACATTAGGGCTGTAGTCAACCAAAGAAATGCTTAGTCGACCAAAGTCCTGTCCTGCACAACGATTAGTCGACTAAAAAAAAAAGACGCGATGTTTTGCATTTTGATTAAACAGTTATTAAACAATTGTCAGAGCATTTATAAAACAACAACGAAAAAACGTTTTTGTTTTTGTTTTATTGACACCTGGGATCCCCCGCGAAACGGTTCTCATTCGCGCTTGAATAAGGCCGGCGACACACTGGCTGCTGGCGTGAGAGTCTCAGCTGCGTTGGGTGTCTGTTTTTATTTCGGCTCCCATGTTAAAAGGTTGGAGTTTGCACACTGCCTGCGTGAGACACGCGTCTCAGGCGCGGCTCGAGCCACGCGGAAAACGCGTGCATGCTAGAAATAGAACCGACGCCTGAGTGTTCCTGCAACAAGAGTGTTCTCTGGCTAGATCGCAGAACAGCGGAGTTTGTATGAACCGAAGTGCATGCCTGAGCTTGTATTGCTGCTGTTGCTTTGACATTGTGGAAAATAGAATAAACAAAATGTATTAGACTTTTTACCCGTTATTATCAATCTAAATTAATCTCGTTTTTAATTTAGGCAAACTTAATTTCGTTTTTCTTTATTTAAATTCCGTTTTTTCTTTATTTAAATTTCGTTTTTCTTTATTTAAATTTTGTTTTTTCTTTATTTAAATTTCGTTTTTCTTTATTTAAATTCCGTTTTTCTTTATTTAAATTTCATTTTTTCTGTATTTAAATTTCGTTTTTTTCTTTATTTAAATTTCGTTTTTCTTTATTTAAATTTCGTTTTTTCTTTATTTAAATTTAGTTTTTCTTTAGGCCTATTTCAATTTCGTTTTTCTTTATTTAAATTTCGTTTTTCTTTATTTAAATTTCATTTTTTCTGTATTTAAATTTCGTTTTTTTTTTTATTTAAATTTCGTTTTTCTTTATTTAAATCTACCCTTTACTGTGTCAGTAATTTGTTAGTCAGAAAAATATTAGACTACCTTAAAAGTATTGCTTAATTAACAGACTGTGTGCGTTTTATATCACTAGTGCAGTGTCCGTTCTCGGAGAATATAGCCGCCCTGCTCGCGTGAGGTGCGCCGCTTCCCGCTCGCGCTGTTCTGTAGTTTACTATTAATTCTGAACGTGTCGCGTCTCGCGTGTCTGTCTATATTGCACCAAATGCGACACTGCACTCCCTTGTGAAGTCGATTGGATGAACGGTTCTCGAAATAATCAAAATGCAAACGGACAGACAGACACATAGAGATTACTACCTATATTCCTTACTGAGCGCGAAGCAGCAGTGCAGCCAGCCACAGGTGCGGTTCCCGAGTGTTCTACGTGGTGCGCTAAACTGTGGCGCTGTTACAAAATAGCCTAAATTAAAGCATTTAAAGTTGTGGATAAAACATAGGCTAATTATATTTAGAATACAGTAATATATAACTGCTTATAAAGGAATAAATATCAAGGAGTAAATCAATGAAAATTTCTTTATTGGTGAAAAAAAAAAAAAAAAATTATGCGACTGGTCGACCAATGAGAATGTCAGTCGACCAAGACGGCATCGACCGATTAGTCGACTAAACGACTAAAGTTGACAGCCCTACAGGACAGGCTACTCCTCCCAAAATGTACCCAAAAAAAGTTATACCGTGATATTATACCGTCACCGTTCAAAAGATGAAAAATACCGTGATATTAATTTTAGGTCATATCGCCCACCCCTAACACATGCACATATGCACAGAGGAATAAATATCAAGCGTAGCATCAGTTCTGGCAGGTCACGTTAGTCAAGCTCGCATCAGCTGACTCTCAGCTGATACACGTCTACCTATAGGAATACGACGCCTATCGCTGTATTATAAGCTCCTTCAGTATTATCAGCAGCTATCGCGTTTCTCAGGAGCTCATTACCCTCCTCCCTCCCCAGCTCCTCCTGTCGTCAGTCAGGATTTGGCGCTCTGATTCCCCTTGAATCAGAATAAATTCTCGAATTATCTTGAATTAATGGTATCTGCATACATTCATGTTGGTTCTGTTCCGTTAAACAGGGGTTTATTGCTGCTCTTATCCATGCTAGGCTTCATGGATGCACAGGGAACTTCTCTCCCAGAATGGAACCATACCGCCAATCCAAACTGTATGCTAATTGTCAATGGTATTTGACGATAGTGGTCCTGACAGAAATGCACCTTGTTTTCCTCAGATGTGGCTGTGATTGGTGCTCCAGACGCTGTGTGGGGTCAGAAGGTCACCGCAGTTGTGCAGCTGAGGAACGGGAAGACCATGAGTCTGTCGATGCTGAAGGCCTGGGCCAGGTAACTCATAGCCTCACTGAGCCAGAGTTTTGACTATCAACATTAGAGATGTTAACGATTAATCGTCGATTACCGCGAAACTTGTAAAGCGGGCGCGCCGGAGTTATGTTTGGGTCCATTTTACACCTTCATCATGACTATAAGTTTGTGTGTCCATCAAAGTGTTTCTTCACGCGGCTGGCGTATTTTTTCAATTGTTTTCAATGGGAGCGCCGCGTTTTTAAAACGGCATGAGCGTAACGAGGCGCTGAGCGTTTTTCTCACGCTAAAGCGCTGAGCGCTCGGCATTTTTTACAGGTCGTCGAGAGTTGAAGTACGTTCAACTTTGGATAAAACGCAGCACTCATCACTGTCACTTTTTACCCAACCGTCCAATCACAGTGGAGGAGGGGCGGGACTAATACCACACCGACCAACCGCCACATTCTGCTTGTACAACGTCAACAGACGACAACAACTAGCATAATAGCGGAACAAAATAATTTAAAACAAGAGCCAGAGAAAATCCGTTACATTGTATCGACATTTTAATATAGAATCAACACAGAAACAAAATATATCGTCACCTTCCTAAAATAATTGCCTAAGTCATTTTTGCAGGTTTCTCACTGAAACTGAACCTAACTTTAGAGGTTGAGTAGATTTTCGTTCTTCTTGATGCAGCTGCCATCTTGAAAAGCTTGTAAAATTGCAAAATAAAACGGCCTAAGTCAGACTCTTGACATAGGCCATTATATTACAGGGGTAGAATTGCATGATCTGGTCAACTGAGGATGTGGGCGATTTTACCAGAGGTGGCCAGCATCATGAGGAGATGACTTATGCAAAAAAAAAAAATTTTGTCAAAAAATGACTTAGCCAATTATTTTAGGAAGGTGACGATATGTGAAATGAGATACTAGTAACACTTTCGCGGATATTCCGTATCATAACAAGCAAAGCGTCTCAACTGAAAAAATGCTGCGCTGCCAAAACGCTCTCAAGCGCCCATAGGCGTTTTCAGCAGAACTAAAGGAACTAGCAGGCTAAAAACGCTTTGGTGGACACACAGCCTAAGTTTGCGTGTGCATTCGCAGCCTTTTGTTTTGTGCAAATGTAATATTGTGTTTATTTTGTGTAGGCCTATCTATATCTGATTTATCTCATATAGGATGCATTTGGTTAAGAATTAACGCTGTAGTAAAGCATGCGGTGGGAATTTGTGAAAATTGACATCCCTAATAAGTGTACAGTTTGATCATTATTGCAGTTTATTCTGGCCAAGAACTGCCCACTTAGGGGCTGTTCAGACAGAACACATTCTTGCATTTAAAAACATGAGACGTACTGAGAAAAGTTTTTAAAAAAGCAGAATGTAGTGGTCTCTAGTCGCACTTTTATGAGATGTGCGGCAGCAAAAAATAAATAAAATAGTGCTCAGCAACAATAAATCTTGATTAATCGCATCCAAAATAATATGTGTGAACTGTGTATAATTATTTTGTAAATATTAATACACACACATGCATGTACAGTATATATAAGAAAATTTTGTTATTTATATATAAGATATTAATATTTATATATAGTATATACATTCTGTATAAATACTGTATACAGACAAATATTTCTTAAATATATACATGCATATGTGTGTGTTTATATGTACAAAATAATTATACACAGTACACACATATATTATGTAAACACAAACTTTTATTTTGGATGCGATTAATCGTTGCCCAGCACTAAAAATAATGGCAAAAAAAACAGGATTATCAGTCGAAAGGTACTTTAAAAAATGTTTTGCTGGACCGTGTGATATATAATTCAGAGTATCCAGAAACAACCATAAATTAATCCTCGTTGTCGAGTAAATGAAATGGCCAAAATGCATAAAATGTTTTCAGTTCTTAGTTGAAAACGGTGTCATGTAAACAGCACCTTAGCTTAGCTCATGAATATTAATAACGTAACTATCCCAGTAGTCCTAAATGATTGGCTACTAGGCTAAATGCAATAAATAGATGGGAGCCAGAGTAGGATTACCATCTATTTGCTGGTGCATTTGTTGCTCTGTCAGCGCTACTTTCTATGGAAGCTTGTTTCCGCCACAGAATAAAACATTTTAAAAGATAATTGTGACTCTTCATCTCACAATTCTTCTGAACGGGGGCGGAGAGCAGCAGCTCATTTGCATTTAAAGGGACACACACAAAAACGGGCAAATTTGACAAGCTATAATAAATAATCTGGGGGGTATTTTGAGCTGAAATTTCACAGACACATTCTGGGGACACCATAGATTTATTACATCTTGTGAAAAGGGGCGTAGTATGTCACCTTCAAAACTGTGGCAAATAGATTTTGCACAATTCAAGTAATATGCATTAGACATGCATTGGTGCTCTGTGGTTGTGCCGTCTCAAGCTGAGACTAGTTTACACTGTACATCTACTGAATCTCTTACAGCTCCCCTAGAGGTCAGAATGTTTAATGACAAGACAAGAATTTCCTAGTGTCAATCAGGCACACTTGAAAAAAGAAAAAAAATAGGCAGGTGATGAAATGTTGCTGAAATGCACCGGCAGCCTCGTTGCGAGGAGTTTATTGTGGAGCACAGCGATGTGTTTGGAAGTGTTGCGTCAGTGTGTGTGTGTGTGTGTGACGTGTTGAGTCAGACGTCGAGTTGGACTCCCTCAGGACATGCGTTAGACTCGAGAGGATTTTTAAAAGCCTCTGTATAAATAACAATACACACACATACGCACACACTCATGGGTGAGATGCATGCTGCAAGAACAGATGTGTGTTTGGTGGGAGAAGGGGTAGAGAAAGAGAAGCGGTGATGTTGAGAAGAGAGAAACAGCGTATGCCTGTTTATTTTATTCCTCATTCTCTCTCTCTCTCTTTAACCCTCTGGTGCTCTTCATGTGTTGCTCATAAATGACCACATTTTTTTTGCCAATGAATAGTGTGCTATATTTTAGTTTGATAATGTTTTTTATTTAATATTTTGTATTTTTAGGGGATATTTCTATACTAAGTTATGTATTTATAATCCATTTAATCACTTTTTGAGCATAGACCTGAAAATTAAATTTCCAACGTAAATGCTTTAGAGAGACAGACTGAGGTTTGATCTCTTTTCGAAGACGACACTAGATTATTGCTGAAGTAAAAAAAAGTTTTAAAAAAAGTGACCTTGAAAAAAGTAACAGAATATTACGTGCATTGTTATGAAAAATGCACAAAAATACTATTTACATTTTTTTTATGAAAGATATATTTTCTAAATCATTTTTTCATAAATATAAACAAGTTGTGTTCCAAATTTGAGGTTGATATCTCAAAAAATGAGCTTTCAGTGAGATATGCAGTACCAAACGCTTCCACTAGAGGAAATTTGTCTCCCATTCATTTCCAATGACCGCGAGGAGCACAAGTGTGGCTATGTTTTACAGGACCATTTAACCTGTTCGAATCATGTCCATGTGTGTGTGTGTGTGTGTGTGTGTGTTCACACAGCAAGTGCCAAAACCTTTACCAAGTTTTGTACCATTCTGATGAAGAAAAAAACAAAACGTATAATTTTTCCGTCAAAAATGACCGATTTCATTCTTGTTGCAGAAATGTCAGAACACACACGTCCCTTTACAGGAGGTATCTCGGGGCTTCTTCTGTCTCTATGTGTGTGTGTGAGCTCCATATGGTGTGTGTGTGTGTGGGTGTTGCTGGTGTGTTTTTTGACCTGTCTTCGCCCCTCCAGCAAAGCCCAGCAAAGAGCAACATGCGCAGGGAAAGAGAGATGCTCACTCCTCCAGCTGTCATCTTGTGTAATCGTCACTCTATATGTGTCATAAGGCGTGGAGAGACAGGACATGATGAGCTGACACAAACACACACGCACAGAGAATGAGGTTACAGTGAAGAACTGAATATTCGGGAGAGAGAGAGAGAGAGGAAACATTAACAGAGAGACACCTTGCTGGAAGGGGCTTGTATTGAAGAAAGCTGAATATTTTCGCACGCTCGCAAACACGTAAGATGATAAAGACGGCTTCGGGCCTGTTGACAACCGCGAGAATGCAAAACATTTAATTAGCTCTGCGCTCCACTCTGCCTTTTAGTATTTGTCTTTATTTCACGCTGATTTCATTGTTTGTGGAATTAATCGAATTCCATGTGTCTCGCAGCGGTTAACACAAGAGAAGTTCCAGCAAAGAGGACGACGGCTGCGTTAAAAGATATGCGGGAGTGTGTTTTCTGTAGTTATGTGTGTATTTCACTTGTGACGTTTCACATCTGCACAGTCATTAGAGTCTTTGCCTGAAGAGATTTTCACCACATGTTCCATATAAAACAACCAGGATTAAATGATGACACATCTTTATTTTCCTCCCACTGCCAGAGTTGAATTTTGTAAAGCTAAAAATCTTCTTTTAAAGATTTTGTTTTCCAGAACGTACGTTTTTTCCTTTGTAAGGAAAAATCTGCAGTCTTGGAACTTCTTTAAATGCAGGAATGTTTCACAAGGCGTTATTACATAATCGGGTCTTTTTCGACCCGGATCTATATCTAACACGGATGGATCTCAGTCGTATATAAAACTCTCCTGATATTTTAATAACAATTGCAAAAGAATAAAATAAAGCATATTTCGCTACCTTTCAGAACTTGGAAGGGTTCAATTTGAGCAGATGTTCTGCTCATATTCTCATATCTATCGTTTTTAACGTCTTTAAAATCAATATTTGATCTCTGAGCTTCTTCTGGTGCCGCTATCAGTGACTCTAATACTGGCTCTGCAGTAAATCACTGTTTTGCTGGTGATATTCTTGTGTTTTATGCCTGCTGTAATTATGAGTGAAACATTACGTCATCAATGTGTATCAGACAGCGCCACCTTGAGGAATAAAGGTGAACTGCACTTATTGAGTCATCAGAGATTCAGTTGTTGAGCAGGAAAAACTATACTTATACTATTACAAACATTGGGTCACTAGTGACCCGATACACTATTTACAAAAAGTTCATTGGAAAATAACTTTTTTGTTGTTGTTGGTGTTATATTGAGGAATACTAAGAACTTTAAAAGATGAATGAGGGGGAGTAGGGTTGGGGTTGGGTTTTCCAGAATACAGAATATACAATACTTTGGATACTTGTTATAAAATTAAAATTTCGATTCCTCTTATTGATTCTTTTGTGAGCGTTTCAATATGACTTTAAACCATTCAAGTGTGTGAGACTCCTGCGCTTTCAGAGCTGCACACACACACGTGTAACAGTGTATTGGATCCATGCAGCTCTTAAAGGGACAGCAGCCTAATACTCCGTCTCTATAATAACACTAATATTCCTGCCGTCTCTATAATAACACTAATATTCCCACTCTATAATAACACTAATATTCCTGCTCTATAATAACACTAATATTCCTGCTCTATAATAACACTAATATTCCCGCTCTATAATAACACTAATATTCCTGCTCTATAATAACACTAATATTCCTGCTCTATAATAACACTAATATTCCTGCCGTCTCTATAATAACACTAATATTCCCGCTCTATAATAACACTAATATTCCTGCTCTATAATAACACTAATATTCCTGCTCTATAATAACACTAATATTCCCGCTCTATAATAACACTAATATTCCTGCTCTATAATAACACTAATATTCCTGCCGTCTCTATAATAACACTAATATTCCTACTCTATAATAACACTAATATTCCCGCTCTATAATAACACTAATATTCCTGCCGTCTCTATAATAACACTAATATTCCTGCCGTCTCTATAATAACACTAATATTCCTACTCTATAATAACACTAATATTCCCGCTCTATAATAACACTAATATTCCTGCCGTCTCTATAATAACACTAATATTCCTACTCTATAATAACACTAATATTCCTACTCTATAATAACACTAATATTCCTGCCGTCTCTATAATAACACTAATATTCCTACTCTATAATAACACTAATATTCCTACTCTATAATAACACTAATATTCCTGCCGTCTCTATAATAACACTAATATTCCTGCCGTCTCTATAATAACACTAATATTCCTGCTCTATAATAACACTAATATTCCCGCTCTATAATAACACTAATATTCCTGCTCTATAATAACACTAATATTCCCGCTCTATAATAACACTAATATTCCTGCCGTCTCTATAATAACACTAATATTCCTGCCGTCTCTATAATAACACTAATATTCCTGCCGTCTCTATAATAACACTAATATTCCTGCTCTATAATAACACTAATATTCCCGCTCTATAATAACACTAATATTCCTACTCTATAATAACACTAATATTCCTGCCGTCTCTATAATAACACTAATATTCCCGCTCTATAATAACACTAATATTCCTGCCGTCTCTATAATAACACTAATATTCCTCCTCTATAATAACACTAATATTCCCGCTCTATAATAACACTAATATTCCTGCTCTATAATAACACTAATATTCCCGCTCTATAATAACACTAATATTCCTGCCGTCTCTATAATAACACTAATATTCCCGCTCTATAATAACACTAATATTCCTCCTCTATAATAACACTAATATTCCCGCTCTATAATAACACTAATATTCCTGCCGTCTCTATAATAACACTAATATTCCCGCTCTATAATAACACTAATATTCCCGCTCTATAATAACACTAATATTCCCGCTCTATAATAACACTAATATTCCCGCTCTATAATAACACTAATATTCCCGCTCTATAATAACACTAATATTCCCGCTCTATAATAACACTAATATTCCTGCTCTATAATAACACTAATCAAACTACAAAGAGAAAATTCACTCGTTCTTGACTGAATAACTTTTGTAACTATTTGTGTAATGTATATTTTATTTATATCAAATAAGAACGGACTGTAGAAATACATGACTTCTTTCTTCATTCTTCTAAAAGTGTGCCTTCTCTTCTGGTTCCTCCTCTCAGAGAACACATGGCTTCATACACCATTCCCTCAGGACTGATCCTGGTGGAAAACATGCCCAGGAACCAGATGGGAAAGGTGAATAAGAAGGAGCTTCTATCCCGGTTTTTCCCGACTCGCTCTGACTGAACCGTGTCTGATCCGAGATCAGTCTTCAGAGAGATGAGAGTCTCGAACACACACTGGGAAACTGCTTCTGGATCAGATCTTGAGTGTGAAATCTCCTCACTGGACAGTAGAGAGGGCGACGCGATTATTACCCATGATGCAAAGCACTGTATTGTTTTTGATAGGCCTGATTTTGTGGTTCTTTATTTAGCAGGTAATAGAATGGAATTAAAAAATATCTGTTTTAAATTAAGACCGTGGTAATGAACTGACCTGACTATTGTCTGTCGGTTTAAAATGAAGAAATCAAATATTTTTGTAATGAAATTCTGAAATAAACTAATTTATTTGGATCAGTGATGTTCACAGTGATATCAAGTGTTTGTGTGTGTGTGTGTGTGTGTGTGTGTGTGTGTGTGTGTGTGTGTGTGTGTGTGTGTGTGTGTGTGTGTGTGTGTGTGAGTGAGAGAGTGTGTGAGTGAGAGAGTGAGTGTGTGAGTGAGTGTGTGTGAGAGAGAGAGAGAGAGTGTGTGTGAGAGAGAGAGACAGAGAGAGATGGAGTGTGAGAGTTGGTGTGTGTGTGTGAGAGAGAGAGTGTGAGAGTGAGTGTGTGTGAGAGAGAGAGAGTGTGAGAGTGAGTGTGTGTGTGTGTGTGTTTGTGTGTGTGTGTGTGTGTGTGTGTGTGTGTGTGTGTGTGTGTGTGTGTGTGCGCGCGCAGCTGTGTGTACACAGGTGTGTGTTCAGGTCTGAAGGCGGTGTGGTCTTGTGTAAGAGAGAGTGATTACGGCACAGATGTTCTCTCGCTTCTCTTCTCCCTCGCTCTCACTGATAGTAAATCTACAGATAAGCCATTGTATTGGTTTGTGAGAGAACAAGTGTCGTGGTTTCTTGACGAATCGCTGTTAGGAGTCTCGTCCCGTCTCGTCCTGTGAATCTCAGGCCAGTCTTTCATGTGCCGTACATCCAGAACACTCAGAGGCAAAGCTTTTAAAGGGTCTCAAGAAATCCAGTTATTCCTTTATCTTTTGACATGAGACTCCCATTAAAACATCCTGCAAGTTTCAGGGCTTAAAACGTCCTCATTATAAACAAAGCATTTATAATCCCTGAAAAATCATTTCAGACAAAGACTCAGAATGAAGGTTGAAAATAATCGTTTTTCCACGTATTTATTTATTTATTTATTTATTTATTTATTTATTTATTTATTTATTTATTTATTTATTTATTTATTTATTTATTTATTTATTTATTTATTTATTTATTTATTTATTAGTGCCAGAAACTTTATTAAGTGAACCTCAAGGAACATATTAAAATAATAAAAATGTCATGACCCCTTTAAAGCATCACAGAGCCACATTTCCAGGGAATTTTACTGATTAATGGCTTACTTACAGTCTCTTAAAGTAGGAGAAACAAATATTTGACAAAAAAAAATATCCATTTGAAAAATTGTTATGTGTCTGTTCTGATCTGGTCACGTACAGCAGTGAAAACCAACGCTGAATGAAATCAATAAATCCAACTAAGCATAACACGTGTGTAGGATAGGAAAATAAACAGGGATTTTCAGGTTTTTGATGTCAAATACGTTCAAATTCTTCTGTAATTTCCTATTCATATTCATCGGTCACTTCGGTGGCAGATTCTGATACTGACGGGTTCAGTGAGATCCTCAAAAACATAAATCAACATCATACAAGTGTGTTCAAACCACAAGTGACATGAAACCTTCCAAATCCAGAGGACATTCCCTTGTGAAAAAATATTACAGAAATAATATAATTATCTATAATTAAGTATGTGCATGACACTTGTTATTTGTATGAAAATGCATTATAATTAATATTAAATGCAATTAGTTGAACTTAAGAGTGCTTTTTGTCCAACTTAAGTATGTCTTTATATGCAATTTCATAATTACTTATTGTTTTTTAAGTGCACTGCCGAATGTACTGACAAGCATTTATGATATACATCTAAAATATACTTTACTGTAATCTCCATTCAAACTTGTATTTCAGTTTTGTAATTGCAAATTTGATGAATGATGAAGTTACAATTTAGTACATTTGAAATATTTTTACTTTTAAATGTAATTTTGAGTAACGCACCACAGTTAAAATTAAAATCAAGAACTTCACGTAGTCAACACGGCAAAATAAGTCTACTTCTTTAAAGCACAAAACATTAATGATTCAAAAAAGGACACTTTTTAAAAGTGTGTTAAGAAACAAAGTCACGAAAGTACTTTCTTTAAGTACACGTAAGTGGCCTTTTATTTCTTTAATACTATAATATCTGCAAGTGCAGCTTTTTAAAATGTGCTTTTAAAATTTTAGGATCGTGAAAAAATTATTGTGATTTTAACGGTAAAAGACTGTTAATTAATTTTGAATAACTGTGATAGATCTAACCGTGTTTTTTTTTGTTTGTTTGTTTTTTACAGTAAAATACCGTTAAATGTGAAGTTTTTGGATGAGAAAAAGAACAAATCATTATAATTATCAAGCGTAGCTCGGCTGCCCAGAACAGAACCATACCGCTAATCCCAACTGTATGCTAATTGTCAATATTTAAAGGGATACTCCACTTTTTTCGGAAATATGCTCATTTTACAACTCCCCCAGAGTTAAACAGTTGAGTTTTACCGTTTTAGAATCCATTCAGCCGAACTCCGGGTCTGACGGTACCACTTTTAGCATAGCTTAGCACAGATCATTGATTCTGATGAGTCCAGTAGCATTTCTTTCAAAATGACCAAAGAGTTTCAATATTTTTCCTATTTAAAACTTGACTCTTCTGTAGTTAAACCGTGTACTAAGATCGACGGAAAATGAAAAGATGCGATTTTCTAAGCCTATATGGCTAGGAACTACTCTCATTCCAGCGTAATAATCAAGGAACTGTGCGGCTGTACCATGGGTGCAGCAGGCGTAATGATATGACGCAGCGCCTGAAAATAGTCCCCAGCTCGGTAACTTCTTCCAACGTGACCGGGACTAAGTTTGTCTAACCTATTAGACCTATTTTCAGGCGCTGCGTCATATCATTACGCCTGCTGCACTCATGGTACGGCCGCACAGTTCCTTGATTATTACGCCGGAATGAGAGTAGTTCCTAGTCATATAGGCTTAGAAAATCGCAACTTTTCATTTTCCGTCGATCTTAGTACACGGTTTAACTACAGAAGAGTCAAGTTTTAAATAGGAAAAATATTGAAACTCTTTGGTCATTTTGAAAGAAATGCTACTGGACTCATCAGAATCAATGATCTGTGCTAAGCTATGCTAAAAGTGGTACCGTCAGACCCGGAGTTCGGCTGAATGGATTCTAAAACGGTAAAACTCAACTGTTTAACTCTGGGGGAGATGTAAAATGAGCATATTTCCGAAAAAAGTGGAGTATCCCTTTAACGATAGTGGCCCTGACAGAAATAATTTACAGTGAATTGACATTCCCACAATTCCCTGGGTGACGCTTCACATTTGATGTATTTTTGTTGAAATAACTGTGTCTTCATAGTTTTTTCTAATCAGTAATGTACATTCAGGTTTTATGTTACATTTAATGTTGTTAAATTAATGTTTATTGCATTTTTTTAAATGTCATGTGTGTTACCATGATGGTGTTTAGTGTTCGACATATATCAGTAATAACTTTCTCAGCTTGTGGAAAAGCTGCTTGTGATGAGCTTTAATTCATCATGTGACTCTAATAACCACTGTGATTGGTGGTTGTCAGTGTATTACAATGGTAGAAAACAGAAATTAGTACTTCAGTATGTCAGTAAATTAACATTATATCAGATAATGAAATACGTTTTTTACTGTAAATTTTAGTTAAGTCTGTAAAACCTAAAATGTTGCTACCGTATTTTTACGGTAAATATCTGGCAACCACAGCTGCCAGTTTTTTACCGTAAATTTAACAGATTTTTTTTTTTTACAGTATAAGCATGCTGCTTTTTTACAGTGGATTCTTAAATAATTGTGCATATTATTAATATTTATAATTTTCGATCTTTGATTTTGAGCGCATTTTTGTTTACTTTAGTGCGCTGAACAATTCGGCCACTATTGAAACAGTTTCTGCGCCTCACTGGGCAGCGTCCTTCTCTTCCTGTGTCTCCTTCTGAGTGTGTGTGTGTGTGTGTGTGTGTGTAAATGAACTGACGGTGCTGCGGTTTCCCTGTAATAAATCACCAGGATTCCTCCGAGCGTCTCACATCACGACTCGAAGCTTCCAGAGAGAGAGACTGACAGAGGCTCCGAACCTCCAGCACAGGCTGATGGGGATTGGAGAAGATACGGAGGTAAAATAGATGTTGAATGAACAGAGGCAGTGAAGCGGGAAGAAGAGAGAAGCTCCAGAGAGCTGATTAAGAGAGATCTGGATCGATGTGTGTCCGGGTGGAGGACGACGGATGATCCGCTGGGTCTCGGTGTCGGACAGGAGAATATAAAGGTGGCACACACACAGAAGAACACAGGAACGGTTGGATGCGGTGACAGCACTGACTGTGAAGATTGTTTTTGTGTATTTGCGTGGGGGAAAGTTGCTCCCCACGGCTCGAGAATGATAAAACGTCTGCAGCTCCAGTCAGACATACAAGAATGCACAAACACACACACACACACACACACTTACAAACACCCTAGCTTGCATGGATGTCCAGTGAAGCGTGTTGTAGTGGGCTGTCTGCAGATGGATGCTTATTGGGCCCCTGGGCCCTGTGAGGGCCACAAGAGACGAGAGAAACATTCAACTGGACTCTATACTTGGTTATTATTGCGGTTATTTTATTACCAGCTTTCACACACACTGAGCGAAGAAATAAACAGACATGGACCACAACCAGGATTCACAGAACAGGGAACTTTATTCTTAAAGCGTAACTCTCGCCAAAATGCAACCTAGGCTCTTTTTGTTAATCTACTCGAGGCAAACTTTCGTTTAAAAGCATAATTAGGATGGAAACGCCACTTTTAAGTTTGATCGTATTTTCGTTTTCGGTTAATTGCCTTGTGAATGGGAGTGAATGGGGCACTACTATGATAGCATCATTAATCGCTATTTTTAAAACACTAAGAAGGCTCGACACAACATGAAACTGTGCTCTCAGTGTCACCAGGGGCTCTACACATGAACTCCAGCACTGAGAACATTGTTTGTGTTCACAGAGTTTACTAAAAAGAAAGATTTTGAAGAACTCACTGTAGCTTTGTCAAAAATAGTCGATCTCCGAATGCAACAGGGAGGAGAGTAAAGATGGAAAGCTCCTAAAGCTTAGTTCAATATAAATTCACGGATGTTTTGTCGTTAGTGAAAATCAATATTGACCTTGTATTTGAAAAAGGATCCTCATATAAGAAGCAATACTATAATTCAGAGTCGGTTCATTTGCATTCGGAGATCGACTATTTTTGACTGTCAAAATGCCGGCGGACGGAAACACAGTGAGTTGTTCAAAATCTTTCTTTTTAGTAAACTCTGTGAACACAAACACTGTTCTCAATGCTGGAGTTCATGTGTAGAGCCCCTGGTGACACTGAGAGCACAGTTTCATGTTGTGTCGAGCCTTCTTAGTGTTTAAAAATAGCGTTTTTAATGCTATCATAGTCGTGCCCCATTCACTCCCATTCACAAGGCAATTTGACCGAAAACGAAAATACGGTCAAACTTAAAAGTGGCGTTTCCATCCTAATTATGCTTTTAAACGAAAGTTTGCCTCGGGTAGATTCACAAAAAGACCCTAGATTGCATTTTGGCGAGAGTTACCCTTTAATAAAGTACACTGTAAATGATTTCTGCTGTTTTCACAGCATTATACTGTTTTTCTCAAGTTTCTTGCTGTATAACCTATGTACAGTATGTTACTGTAGATTTTGTTGCTTTCACAGTATTATTTTGTGTTTTCAACAGTTATGTACTGTGCACACAGTTGACAGTATGTTAGATTTTCAATGCATTCTGGGAAATGATCGGTTACTGTAAATCTAAATACAGCAGTGCAAATTGACCGCGATAAACACCACGCACAATTCCGCAGGTAAAATTGCTCGCCTACTAACGTTATTCTTACATAAAACATTTTCAGGACTGGGTGACCATTAACAGTCTTATTTTCTGTCAGTGGGGGGTGCATGAGAGCACATCTGAAATGTGGAACTTCGTCATCTGGTAAGTAATAAATCTTAATATTTGTATGCATGGATTCTAGCTAATAACTTTAAAGTTATTTAGAATAGCTGACCACGATTTCGATATTCAATTTAATTTATTCTCAACATTTTACCATAAGCTGTGTACAATACGATACTCTAGGTTTCAATGTAGTTTGGGACATGTTACTGTAAATTTAAATACAGTAGTACGAAATTACCGCGAAAAATAACCACAAGCTGCCATTTTATGAAGAATTCTTCAGTTCCCTGAGCAACTTTGAGAGCGCTGTGTCTGTCGGCGAAGTGTTTGCCATAAATATCTGGTTAGTGATGAATCTTTATATTTTTTTGTGTATACACTGAAAAATATCTTAATTTTTTACTAAGAATTACAAAGAAACAGTAAGTAACACGTTGAATTAACCCTTTATGGTATGCATTATGCTCTAACCATGAAATATTTTTTCGAATAAGTTTTTATTACATGAAATAGCTTCAATCATAAAAAAGAAAAAAAGAAGAAAAAAATATATATTTTTTGGTGTACTTGGAGAAACATTGCTATATGGCAACACTGTACCACAGTGGAAAATGGTCAGATAAGTTGTTTTTCTATAAAATTATGATTTTATTTTCTATTTAAATACACATTTCTTTTATAAATTGATAAATTGATTGATCACAAAAAAATTGACCATACAAGATACAAGCTAAATGTGATTAGTTTTAGCATTAGAGTGAGAAAATAATATTGATGTCCCTCCTGAAACTGTACAGTGTGTTCGTGGTGAACGAGATTCCCCAAATCCGCCCTGTCCCTCTGCACTTCATTCATATGATAATGACCAGTTTCAAATGGTTGTCAATGAACTTCTCTTGACTAAGAGCTGCACTGCGCCGTTCAAGCTCTCATCGTGAATGAGCCCAAATCTGACCAGAGTCACGGCATTTTTAATTTGATGTAAAGTACATATTTATTGATTTAATGTGTGGAGATTTGTTCCCCAAACAGTGTCCAATTATATCATATAATTGCTATAATTTGTCATATTCTCTTGTAAGGACCATCCATTGGCCCAATGACGGAATCCAACGGCCTGGCGAAGGTTTAAAGCGTGTATGTCTTTTCAGCGCTCCAGTGAAGTTCACTTAATTTATTGGAACTTAGTTTTAGTATTACTTTAGCTCTATGCGTAATCTGACTCCAATTTCAAATGATAATCAAATTTAGATCGTATTTCTGATTAGAAAATAATCATAAATATTGATTATGAATTAATTTAGATCTTTGATTATTCTGATTATCCCATACTTTCAATGCAGTTTAATCCAGTTCACAGAGATTATGTTCCTGCCAAACATTAGATGATTATGTGTACAGTTGAGACTTATTGAACAACTTCTTTAAACCCTTCAAGAAGAAAATGTGAGAATCTGGCTTTGCCGTCACAGGGGAAATTATTTCAATTAAAAGTTGCAACATAAATGTTATGATTGTTGTTTTTGGTGAACAGAAGTATCAATATTTTTCAATAATATACAACTAGTGTGAAAACACTTTTAAGATGTGCCACAGAAACTCACTCACTGCTCTTGACTGAATTCAATTACATTTTTTTAGATCAAATATCTAAAATGCACTGTCTTTGTTGATTCTACACTAATTTGGATATTAAATGTAAAATTATTACTATATAAAAATATATTAAAACTTTAATGTTAGGTGCGATTAATCACAGAAAAATGTGCGGTTAATCCGTAAAAAAATCGATTGATGGCACTAATATGCACAGATGAATTGTTCACAATAAGATCTAGAATATGCATTTATATAATAGATATGGGGGATTTTCAATGCATGCTGACTTTAAAGAGACTAGTGATTCACATAACTCTGTGCGAGGCCTTTAATAATGCAATAGTGCTTGTGCATTTGGTTTTATTAATGATCGGACGCTCCGGCTCAACATTTTTGGAAACGGGAAGATGAACACTGAATTATCATGTCCCAGCACTCATAATTTGGTGTGCTCAACAATAGATGTGGACAAGGTCATGTGAGCATAAATAACAGGCAGACTGGCTAAAGATCTATCATCCTGGACGACTACGAGCACGGCGGAGCTCCGGCTGACAGGATCATTAATAAAGCGCTGGGATCGTGATCGATCGCTTTGATGGATGATCAGACTCATAGATACTATAAAACACCTGGCCGTCATTCAAGCGAGGCTGAGGCTGCCAATCCACACAAACTGTATTAACAAAGAGCTGGAAATACAGATAAGGTGTGATCAGCATGTGCTGACACTACAGTAACTGTAAAACCAAGGCCTAAAATTAACACTGTATATGAAACTGTGTCACTCGCCAGTTGGAAACACTTTTATGAATTCTAACAATGCATGAACGTGAACAAATATGAATGATGCTCAGGACAGTTGACGGGCCAGCGCTGCATCATCACGAAAGTTTAAAGCTGCAGTCCGTAGCGTTTTTGGGTTAAAAATTATGCAAAATAAATTTGAGCAAGTACATAACCAGCCCGTGTTCAACACTCTCTGCTTGCCGTAGCTCGATTCAGAACGGTAAGCTTGTAATAATGTTTTTAACTCCAGTGGTACTGGTGGATTTCCGCGGGAAATTCGAGCATGTCTTTGCGTCATTACGTCACATCTGTCCACATAAAGAAGAGTCTCGGCTAGTCGGCTATGAGTGTGAGGATGCTGGAGGTGGAGATTTATAGCCTTTTCTCACAGCACTTGATATAATTAAACTTATCAATGGCGGATCCAGAAACGTTAGAACGACAATCACCAGTGATTCACCTGAACAAACGCGAAAGACTTCGGAGAAAAAGAGAGACTCCAACCATCAAGGATAAATATCGGAAGGGCATTAAATGTCACGCAATGCTGATGTTGTTAACATTAACAATTTGAGAACAAAGTATAATTTGCACAGTTTGACATGATATGATAAGCGATCGTTAGATTTAATTGGCGCGATTTTAGTGTGTCAGAACAAAAGTGGATGTTACTTGTTCAGACGACATTTTCCGGTGAAAATTCTTATGTTGGTCATACTTCCCAAAAGTAGAATCTGTGATTGTGAATGCCAGGATCCACACCGCCGACACGGCGACTGACAGCCACACATTCTCCTCAAAACATTGTGTTCATCCGCGCTGTGCCGTGCCGAGGCATAACCCACGTACAGTTGATAACTCCGCGAATAACTGCAATTGCAGATTTCGAACAGAGATGGCGACAAAGAGGAAAAACTACGGACTGCAGCTTTAAGCTTTGACAATTTTAATATTCAGGTGCAAGAAGATGCGATAGGGAACTCAGTTTGTTACTAGCGTGCTATGTGGAAAGTTTAGCGTGCGCGCAGAAAGCCGTGTCTCATACAGAGCGCGAATACTGAACTGACTTCTCTTTCAGGTCTTCTTGCGCTTGAGTGGACAAATTCACACAAAATGGTCTAAAATTAGCGAGAATCCTAGTTAAAGGAGAACTCCGGTCAATTTTAACATTGAGCTCATTTTTTTGTACATTTGGAGTGCTGTCAGTACAGAGAACAACGACAAAAATCTTTGTTGCCTACAGCGTGTTATCCTCGTTTTCTTAACATCCTTGATGTGTCATTACAAGTGCACAGGTCATGTGAGTGATTCCTTCGGAGTGAACGCGGGTGAATCTGACTGCAGGAGATGTGAAAGATATGAATAAAAATGATGTTTATTCAGCCAGCGCACATACCTGTATTTACATCCTGTTTTCGGTCGAAGTCCACAGTAGTCGATTGTCGAGTTCACGTGCGTGATCATAGGTACTAAACCTATGCGCATGAACTCGACAATCGACTACTGTGGACTTCGACCGAAAACAGGATGTAAATACAGGTATGTGCGCTGGCTGAATAAACATCATTTTTATTCATATCTTTCACATCTCCTGCAGTCAGATTCACCCGCGTTCACTCCGAAGGAATCACTCACATGACCTGTGCACTTGTAATGACACATCAAGGATGTTAAGAAAACGAGGATAACACGCTGTAGGCAACACCGATTTTTGTCGTTGTTCTCTGTACTGACAGCACTCCAAATGTACAAAAAAATGAGCTCAATGTTAAAATTGACCGGAGTTCTCCTTTAACACGTTCAGTTAAGGGAACGTAAACTTCAGTGATGCGCGGGTCAATGTATAAACAACCCGCACCCGACTGACGTTTTAAACTAACCCGCCCGCAACTCGGACCACAAAAAAAAGAAAAAGAAAATATTGTACCCGACCCGCTTCCTGACCTGCATTTTTTAAAAGTAGTAAATGCTCTTCGTTGCGTCGTTGGGAAAAAAAAGAATATAGCCTAGGCTATTCTAATTTTGTCAAGAATTATAAAAAATCGTCAATAAGCTCATAATTTGTAAATAGTCTAAATGTTTAGTTTTAACAACAATTTTAAAAAGCTGGCTATATATGGCTAAATACCTCCGACTAATTTTTTTTTTTTCTAGTCGACTAATAGTTGTTAATTTAAGCCATTCGTGGACAAATCGCCCCTTTATATTAATTTAATTAGCCTACTTAAATAGGCTATAGCCTATGGATAATAAGCGTTATGACCGCACGCATAAAGCTTGCCACAAAGAACCAGTAATGATTATGAATGTGTCTAAATTAGCAAGGAGACATTTAATTTTTTAGTAATAAACTGGTGTTTTCTGTGTCGCTGCAAAGATGAAGTTGACAATTCGGACTCGCCATGAATGCCAGAGAGAAATGCACATTTCATTTGGATTACATAATCAGAGAGTAGCCTATTTATTTTGGTTTGAATATTTTCGTTTAAAAGTAGATAATTGATTGATAAAACATTGATCAAAATTAAGATACACTTTATACAAAACGAAAATCTTTTAAAAAGAGTTTTCAATAAAACAAAACGTCGTCAAAATCATGTTTTACCAAAAACAGCGCCGTTGCTAGGAGGGCGCCAGCGCCTCTGCCTCTCAGCAGCTCTGCCTCGCGAGTGGATGATGAAGACGCCTAGCAATGATAGCCTATACATTAGTGGTAGTATACCTTTAGTTAAGTTATACCTTAAGAGTCTTCGTAGCGCGCTAATAGACAATATTTTCGGAAAATGCAGCCCAGGTATGATGCGTAATGGAGATTCCAAAGCGCTCTTCTTTAGTCAGAACCATGGAGAGCGATCGCGGATAGGTCCATCCTATGCACCGAAACTTTTAACAATGCAACAAAATATTTAAAGAGCATCAAGCTATTAAAATCTATATTATGTATACGCACGCACAGATAATAACAATATTATTAATATATCAATATTTTTTTTATTAAGTTAAGCAGTGATTGGATAACGTTTTTTATTTTTTTATTTAACGTTTTTAATTTAAGGCCCACCCACAATTGGTCTGGCTTATCCAAAACTGAAATCCTGGCGCCGTGCCTGGTTGGTCGTGCCAGTTTTGTGGCTATCAAATGTGTAAATAGCATCGCAAGAAGTACACATGACAAAACCAGCACTTTGGTCATCATCTTTCATTATTTCGGCAAATGTCTCCCACACTCCCACAGCTTCCACTCCCCAGTCTTCACCTTTTCTCTTGCCGCCTCCATCTCTACCTGCAGACTGAGCTCGTGCGTCATCGTACTTCTTGCCAGTTATTCAGCCAATAAAGTGTAGACCTATGTATTTCATTGAAAATAGTGTCTAGTAATATATAAATTACAAAGGTTTAATTGGCATCTTTATTTCAAACGACCCGACCGACCGCGACCCGAATATCATTAAAAATATTTTTGGATGACTCGTAACCGCGGGTAACCGCGGGTAACCGCGGGTGACCGCAGGCACCCGCTCATTTCGGATCAACCCGCGCATCACTGGTAAACTTGAGAAAGTTAACGCATGCGTAACACTATCAGTACATTAGATCCGTGCATTTGCTCTTAAAGTGACAGCGGCCTAATAAAAGACAAAGAAAAAAAATCACTCCCTGCTTGACTGAATAACTTTTGTAACTTTGTTAATAAAGATTTGAAGACTATGTAGTGTTATTTTGCTTACTTTTTTAAATATCTGTACCTGAAAATCTGAAAAGCACTGTTTATTTAATTTGCATCTTTGCTCTATTGTGTTTATTTGTGCTTTTGCTTGTAATTTGGTCTTTCTTAATCACTGCCTGTTTACCTGTCTTTAATAATGTTTTAAATGTATATTAGTTTGGCTAGTAGTTTTAGCTGTGGCATCGAAACTAGAATAGAAAATTGTGCATTTTCACTGGTATCTAAAATGTTGTTGTCAATCCTGCCTGTTTTTGCACAAACATCTCATGGCCGGTAATAAATAAAGATGGCTGGTTGGTCAATTTTCTTAAGTCACCTTAAAAAAACTAAAAGAGTTAGTTTTAGACCTACGGTTAGTTGTAACTCCCACCCTAGCCATTAACTATCCCTCAAACCAGTGGGAAATGAACGGTTAACCCAAATCTGAATGTTGATCCAGGAGCGTGACCTAAACCTTCATAAATCATGGTGAGCAACACGGCATTCATCTGCACGTTGATTTAAACGTTAGAGAAGATTGTGTGTGTGTGTGTGCGTTTGACTGTAGGGTTATCAGATGCGCAGGAGATCTGGAGGAAGATGCTGGTGTCAGCACAAGTCTCTTATTCCCGCTCTGTAATGGGACACATTCATTATCGACCAGTTGCCCTGCTCAACAACCTGCACTGGTAATATTTATCTCCTTCATCTCTCTTACACACTTCTATCCTCCCTTACTCAGCATTTTACACCCGCTTTTCCTCTTCTGTGTGAGTGTTTGGAGACGAGTGAGTCCCTGTCAGATGATGTGTGCCGCTGATATCAATACCTCGACCTCTGTACCTTTCTGTTCAGATATGAATTGATTTTGTGTGGGACTCTGTGACCTGAGGATTTGACTTCGCTTTGGTCTTACAGGATAAACCGGAGTCAGTTCCCATGTCAAATACTGGGTCTGTTCACAAATAACTTGTGAAAAGTTCAGTGTTTTGATCTTCCTCCATGTCTGAATCAAAACTTTGGAGTTTGAAAACTTTAGAAAATGGTTCTAAAAGGTTAGTTCACCCAAAAATGAAAATTCTGTCATCATTTACTCACCCTCATGTTGTTTCAAGCCCAAAAGACTTTGGCTAAGATATTAAGATATTTTCATTGAAGCATGAGAGGTTTCTGTCCCTCCATTGAAAGCACAGCTCACCAAAACGTAGAAGATCCAAAAAGGTCATAAAGGTGTAGTAAAATTAATCCACATGAATCAAGAATGTGAATAAATGTCTTAAGATGTGGATTAAACCTCTTGATTCATATGATTCATTTTATCCTTTTTTGGATCTTTCAAGGTTTGGTTACCTGTGCTTTCATCTCCCAGTTTCTTAATGACCAAACAGATCTTTATAAAAGTTCACATCGTTGTTGCAGATGAAATATAACACGGATAACATTAAATAAATGACAACATGGAGAATGTATGTCCGGATTACAATGATTAGCTTGACCAGGTGTTGAGTTGAACTTTATTGTCCAGTCTGTCACAGAGCGGAAATTTATCTTTGACACTGGTGACATTAGCTATGTTTCCATCCACACGTTTTTATCCGAATTAAGTGATATCGAATGAAAAATGCATTATGGAAACAGTAAAATTCGATTGAATTTCATGAATATCGACTCAAATGAAATACGTTCGGTCTCATCGGATTTTATCTTGATCGATATACGGCTTATGCGATAAACGCTGATGGAAACGTTATTTGCCGAATAAATAATGAATTGCGATTAAGTTTTAGGTCATTTTATGGTTGCAACCCGCCACAAAAGAAGAAGTTTTAGTTAATTTCCGCCCAGTATTTCCGCTCTGTTTGCACCTCTTATATAGGCTTCTGTCTATGGTTTGCGCACATGGCGGATGTCAACAAAGACAGATGTAAGTGGACAAACGAGGAGACGAGATACTTTTTGAATTTAATTTACCAGAAAAATAAAACGGCTATTTTAGATAGCAAAAATCTAAGAAATGCCATAATAGTCAAATAATGTCGCTATCAGCTGGCACATAAGCACCTAGAGTCCTGCAACGGGTCGGGTAAAACGGGTGGATTGTGACATTCCTAAAATTCACGGGCGGGGATGCGGGCGGATAATGAACTCCTTGCGGGCGGGTAGCGGATGAAAAATATGTGCAATATTTATATGTCTAAATTACCATTACACATACGCAAATATGTGTTTTAGTCAGGCCATCCTTAAAAATATTCTTGTTTGCCGTAACCCGACCGATCCTGTCAATTTAGGACCGACAGTTAATTTTTTTTTCTCCTTTAAGTCCGACCGACTTCCTGGTTGTAAACTTGCGTTAAGACCGACCAATTTTTTTTTGTTTTACTCTTCAAACAACTAATACAAATGCAATCAAATTATATTAATTATATTTTAGTAAGTATTGTGTATAAATTGCCCATATATAGGCCTACATACAAACGTAGGCTACGCTCTTTCTTTTAAATAAAAACCTGTGGCGTCAGATTAAGGGCTGTAGGCTATATGCGAAATGAAACCGAAATTGCGACACTCAGGGCCACGAACCTACAATTAAAACTTTCACAGAGATCTCAAACAGGCATTTAAAACACCAAATATTAAGAATTGGTATATCAAGCAAAATAATATTCGATGATTGATCGAAAATCTTATCTCTCCCCCCACATGCTCACCGGCAACGCTCCGACATTAAATTTCTCTGTACTGTAGGGCAGGCTATTAGGCCTATGTGTTGTAGCCCAGTCATTAAAAAAACGATTTAGTTTCATATTCATGTTTAAATAAAATAATATATATATATTTTTAAATTTCATGTTGATTATATGAAAAGTGAAAAGCATGAATAAAATAAGATGATCCCGAATATCGGGAGACAAATGGAGTGGGCAGACATGATTTTGACCACTTTATTAAGCTTGTTTTTGTAGAAAACCTTTCTTTAAAGTGAATTTCGTTTCATCAACCAATTTCCTGGATTTAATAAATAAGAGCTAAATATAGCAGGCAATATAATCAGGACACGGAGGCGCCGGCGCGTGAACCGGAGGTAGCTTAGGCTACTTGAATGACGCAAAACAAAGCGCACTTTAGCGCTCATTAGCCCATTCATGAGGCTATTGTGATGTTGAGAGAGGTGTGAGATAAAAAATAAAGCACTTTAATTTGAATGATTTTAGCTTGTGTGTGATTTATCGCGGGCACGGGTCGGGTAACGGGCCAAATATTAACGGGTCTGGGCAGGTGCGTATTTCATTTTGATATTATCACGGGTGACGGGTCGGATCTGCTGCTGAACTTTGCGGGTACGGGCGGGGGCGGGTCTCCAAAAATGGACCCGTGCAGCCAAGACTCTAAGCACTATTACAATCATTTGTTGGTAGATGGCGTGATCCATTTTGTCAAGCAAAACTTTGTTCGCAAATGTTTGCTTGAATGTTGTGCGATTCAGAGCGAAAATGAATGGAAACACCTTAAAATGTCTCAAATCAATTCGATATACCAATTTGATCGCAAAACAGCATGTGACGTCATTACGCACAGGTTTTTATTCGCTTTAAAGCCGTTGGATGGAAACACACTTTCACCAGCTTCATTCACGTGAGTTTTTTTTATCGAACTTAAGATATTTCGATTGACAACTGGATGGAAACTTAGCTATAGATACATTCACATTACTGCTTAAAAAACACAACACAGATACAAAATGTACAAAAAAAAAAAAAACACAGGCTATAAAGCCAGCCGTTCTATTGAATCACTTTAGAAAGCTATACGATTTAAGATAATCACTGCCATTGGGAGAAACGTTTTTTTATACACGTTTCTTCTAGCCAAGGGAATTTTGAGCCTACGCCCAGATGGGAGCAATTCAAAAGTAGAGTGACGAGGGTGAGTATTATCTTAAAAAAATTGCAATTGCCATTTTTCCCATAAAATGATCAAACAAGGCCTGAAGTGGCTGTTGTTTGTGTCCAATAATCTTATTTGCTTGATTAATAATTTGTGAGAGTTTGTTCTTTAATGTTAGATTGCCGTACCATGAAACAATTTTATATGTGAGAATACTCTCAATCATTGATCGATATAGCATGGTTAGAGAGTGTGCGTGCTAATGTTAAAACTTCTCAATTTCCTAAGGAGACCCAAACGTTGTCGTGCCTTTTTATGGATGTACTCTACATTACTTTCAAAATTAAGTTTCTCATCAATAATTGTACCCAAGTATTTAAAATGCGAGACCTGCTCTACAATTTTTCCCTTTATGACAACTGGTTTATACACAGAGGCGATACCTACTGTTCTCGATTGATTTCTCAGACATAGCTCTTTTGTCTTTTCAATATTAAGACATAAGAAACTACTCTCAAACCAACAAATAATACTGTCAATATACTCAAAGTATGAGGAGCAATTCA
Source organism: Rutilus rutilus (assembly GCA_021464565.1). Lineage (NCBI taxonomy): Eukaryota > Metazoa > Chordata > Actinopteri > Cypriniformes > Leuciscidae > Rutilus > Rutilus rutilus. The sequence continues at coordinate 56,595,235 of JAJAQA010000003.1, read as the reverse complement.
TTTCTTTCTGCAAGGAGAGAACCACTAAAAACGGTGTTTTATGCGCTGTTAACACGAAACCGTTTTTAACTTAAAATGTAAAACTTTTATGCGTTTTGGCCGTTCATTTACACGAAAACGGTGCTTTGGGTGCCTGAAAACGCAACATTTTGAAAAAGGGTTTCAAAGTGCAAGTTTTTGAAAACGGTCTCCGTGTAAACGACAAAAACACGATTACGTAAGTGTAACACATGTGTAAGTGTTTCATCGCCATCTAATGGCCTAGCAGCAGAATACAGCGTTTTTAGTCGTTTTTGCGGGTCCATGCGAATGGGGATCGCTTTGACAATGTACGCGGAAAACTCAAAGGAAAAACTTCTCCGTTTTAAGCAGATCATTGTCGTGTAAACGTACCCTTAGTAGTGCTGGAGATGAACTCTGCAGGAAAGTGGCTCTCGAGGGCCAGAGTTGAGAAACCCTGGAGTGTGTGAATCAGATTGCACTGAAACTGAAATTTTCAGAATCTGGAAACGGATTGATTTCATTTGGATTGATGAAAATAAGTGCACTGTAAACAACAACAGTCACTGCAAAATGTTGAGCTTTTTTTGCATCGCTAAAGGTGATCATTGGAAATCTCCCACATTCATTGAAAATTAATCTTATCAAAATTAAAATTAACTTTCATCTTATGTCACTTTGTGTCAGTATGAATGACCATTTAGTCTCACTTAGATCAGTCAGTCTTCATAATTACACACCTGACATAAGCCACCAATTCAAGCCCATCAGGACCTCTGGCCCGAACACGCCTGGCTCAGACAGCGCTATCAAGTAAAAAAAAGAGAAAGCGGTGGGCAGGGAAGGCAAAATCAATAAGAAGAAGCCAGCATTCTAATGCCTCGTTAATGGGCCGGAGTATTAATTATTCAGCTGAGGGCATTTTATCTACTCATTAAAGTGGCAGCTGGGAGGAGAAATATGCAGCATTGTACAACATGTCTAGGGTCATTACCAAACCTCTCCTCTCTCTTTCTCACACACACACACACCAGCATGACCTTATCTACCGAACCTCTTTTACCGGGAGATCGTGTGTGTGTGTGTGAGAGAGAGAGAGTGTGAGGTGAATAAAAAATAGCAATGCTATCCAGATGCAGATCAGCCTATCATTGCGCCTCTCCCATCCAATCCATCAAGCCCCGGTCCGTGTTGAGAGCTGGAGGGGGAATTGAGATTCCTCCGGCTGGCCCTCGGCTGAGGCACGTGACACGATTCCTAATGACACTGCAGCGGGACTCTAGATCTCACTTGATTTATTTCTCCATCCATTACCACGACAACAACACACACACATCATCTTCCACCAGCGCTGTCATTATGACATCACAAAGTCAAACGTGCACGCTCGGGCCGTTTCTCCTGTAGGATTGGCAGTGTCAGGGAACATCTGTCAGAGGCAGTGTTTGCCACACGGTGTTAAACTCAGGCTGGCCCGTCGGCCCGTGTCTGCAGGTCCACCTCTTCTTTGTGTTGGTTGGGCTGATGTTTGCTGGCTCTGAGCGATGGGGGATGTGGATGATCGGGGGAGAAGAGAAGTCAAAGGCGGCAAAGTGTTCAGGTCCAGATTCTGTCAGTCAGGGAATGGGTTTATCAGGGAATGGGTATCAGTATATTGGATCAGTGCATTCACTCTTAAAGTGACAGCAGCCTAATAAAAGACAAAGAAAAAATCACTCGCTCCTCTTGACTGATTAACTTTAATAAGGATTGTTTAATAAAGATTGGAAGACTACGGAAGCGTATTGCATTCACTTGAGGAAAAAAAAATCTACTCTGTTTTTCTGAATTAATGACTTAATTATCTCAGAATTACGAGATAATTTTCATGAAAAAAAATTTTTTTGCTCTGTTTTTCTGAATTAATGACTTAATTATCTCAGAATTCTGAGATAATTTTTTCTTGAAATAAAAATATTTGCTCTGTTTTTCTGAATTAATGACTTAATTATCTCAGAATTCTGAGATAATTTTTCATAAAAAAATATTTTGTTCTGTTTTTCTGAATTAACGACTTAATTATCTCAGAATTATGAGATCATTTTTCATTTAAAAAAAATTGCTCTGTTTTTCTGAATTAATGACTTAATTATCTCAGAATTCTGAGATAATTAAGTCATTAATTCAGAAAAACAGAGCAAATATTTTTATTTCAAGAAAAAATTATCTCAGAATTCTGAGATAATTAAGTCATTAATTCAGAAAAACAGAGCAAAAAAATTTTTTTTCATGAAAATTATCTCGTAATTCTGAGATAATTAAGTCATTAATTCAGAAAAACAGAGTAGATTTTTTTTCCTCAGTGAATGCAATACGCTTCCGTAGAAGACATTACATTTGCTTTCTTTAATAAATTTCTCTGCCTGAAAATATACCCATAACACCAGTTCTGTTTGACCTAATCTCGCACATTTAGATTGTTCAAAGGGTCGTGAAACCCCAAAACACATTTTTTTGAGATGCAAACAGATATGTAGGGGAGAGCGGGGCACAACCGAACACTTTTTGACTTTCTCAGTTTGTGTAAACCTACTTTTTCCCTCATTAATTTTACACACGTCTAGTACAATTATGTGGTTTCGTTTCATTAATACAGACTTTTTTCTTTCATTCCTGCCGTGACCAGTATCATCCAGAGACTATAAGCTGGATCACGAACAGTTGCTACTGATCCTTCCTCGAGTCACAACTTTTTTGGCAAAGCCTGTGTTTTGTATTGTCCCTTTGTATTGATCCTCGTTCACAAAGCAGTCTGGGGTGAATTGATTCGCGCACACATAAGCGATTTTGCGTACATTTTGGGACGCATTACCTTAAAAAAAACATCTAATCCACTGTGTCCTGAGTGGCTCGGATGATGGGAGAAAATGAAGACACCGGGATTGCTCACGAGACATTGTCACTACAGTTGCTCGAGCGCGGAGAAAATGGCGGATAGTGTGCGACTTGCTGAGGGCGGAGTCTATGGTAATGCAGGACTGCAGCTGTGGGCGGGGCCTGAGCAGTATGACATCTCACTGCTCAGAGAATCAAAACGGCATGTCTAATGAGACCGCTTTGGTTTAATGGGGATTAAAATAAAAGGAGAGGGTGGATTTTTAGCATTTTAGGGTGATTGTGTTCACACACTGCCAACACACATTTATGTAAAAAACATGCAAAAGTAGATAGATGCCCTTTAAGGTTTAAATGTGTAACAAGTTGCATATGTCATGTTGAGTACATTTGATTCTCCTTCCATCCATCTGTCCTTCCACAGAACTGTCTCTCTCTCTCTCTCTCTCTCCCTCTCCTTGTTTGCCCTCGTCTTCCTCGCCGGCTGAGGTATTTATCTTCTTTATTCTGTGAGTTTGAAGGTTGTGGGTCGGTCTGCAGTGTTGGGCTGATGAATGGGGCAGTCAGTGATGTGAAGCCACCTCAGGGGGCCAAACGAGACAGCTATTTAGTGACTGAACAAGACACATCGCTTTTCTTTTATTGTTTTCAAACTGCACAGAGGGAGATAAAACCCAGTCTGGGCAATAGGAGCAGAAAAGAAGGGAATATCTTGCAGGAAATAGTCTCTGGATCCCTGACTGTGTGTACATACATAGATACATAAAGAGATGCTGGAATATATTGATTTGTGGTTTGGCAAGAATTCCTTTCAGTCGCCATGTACAGTACTATCTTAGAAAAAGCATAGAAGCTTGTTTCCGCCACAGAATAAAAAATGTAAAAGGTAATTGCGATTTTTTTTAATCACACAATTATATCTTTTTTCCTCACAATTGCAGTTTACATCTCGCAATTCTGGCTTTTTATCTCGGAATTGCATGATATAAAGTCACAATTGTGTGATGTAAACTCTTTTTTTCTCAGAATTGCATGGTTATATCTCACAATTCTGACTTTACAACACGTAATTGGGAGATATAAAGTTAGAATTGCATGATATAAAGTTGCAATTCTGCAATGCTGCAATTCTGAGGAAAAAAGTCAGTCTTTTTTTCCTTAGAATTGGACTTTATAACTCGCAATTAAGAGTTTATATCTCACAATTCTGAAAAATAAAGTCAGTTCTTCTTACAATACAATACACTTTTCATGCAGCAAAGGGCGCAGTGGTAGTGTATTGTGATATGATATTAACATATCCATATCTTAGTGCTTTACCCAGCCGGGGTCAGTCACGGCGTTGTACACTATGGATAATGTATGTGTGGAGAGGAATATCTGTGTGCCATTTGCTGCATACTACAGTACATACTGCATAATGCATACTATTTCTAACAATAGTGTGTGAAAATATGAAACACGTGTGATCAGATCACACTATGCTATGACAGATTCCCGTACAATATTTGCAGTCAGTGTGCAATCAATGCCAAGACTGTCAGATGAGTCGGAGACATGGACGGACAAATGCATATTGAATCTGAATTGCGTTTGCTGATCAGAAATGAATGTTCTGATTGGCTGATGGAACCACAGATATCATGTACGATCTCAATCCCTGAGCGGGGATGAAATATAAAAAAATAATGTCAGTCAATGTTAAGATTTGAGAAAACATCACCTTACAACGTCAGTTAGCAGTGCTGGGTAGAAACTGATTATATGTAATCTGGATTAAGTAATCAGATTTTAAAGATAAATACTTGTATTTGATTATATTGCATTTTAAAATACTCATAATCAGACTACAATTTCTTTTTATTGATTGCATGATCACATATTATTCACAAAATGTATTGATTCTTACATGTTAGTTTTAAATAGTGTTTTCCCAACATTCCAACACTGTATATCTTATTATTATTTGAATTATCACTCGGTGAGTCATTTAACCAAGTTTTATATTGTACTTATATTAAAAATACCTGCATTAATTTCTATAATTACATCTGTAATAATTACACTGTTGACCCCTTAAACCTTCCCATACCACCAAACCTGTCCTAACCGTACTCGTATCCACCAGCAAAAGTGTTTTACAATGCAGCATAATAATTATTTGGTACAATGTTGTTTATTATTTTTTGACACAAGTATAGATTCCTAATATAAAGTGTGACCCAATATTTGTCTTTATAGGATGTGTAAGTACACACTAACTCTCCAGTCGTCTAAAATATACAAAGAACGGCAGAGATATTGATCGTCCAGCATTGGTAGTCAGAGCAAATGTTCTCCGAGAAGAGCCGAATGAGTAAAATTGAGAAGTATAGATTTTCCAGAAAATAGAGAGGCTTTGAGAAATGGTCTGGATGAAACATGTTTTGATGCAGTCGTGGTGGAAGAGAAAGAGAAAGAGAAAGAGAAAGAGAAAGAGAAATGAGGTTAGGGCACGGAGAGAGACGAGAGTAGAGGACGACAGGAAAAAGACGGAGGCTCTCTTTCATACAGACGAGCATATGTGGGCTGACAAGCTGACATTGCCAGCGGAGTGTGTGCGTGTGTGTGTGTGTGTGTGTGTGCGTGTGTGTGTGTGTGTGTGTGTGTGTGTGTGTGTGTGTGTGTGTGTTGACATCCAGCGAACAGACAGCTGATGGCACAGATTAGCTTCAACCTTACTGGTGACTGTCAACCAGCACTACTGACACACACTTCTCTCTCCATATGACCCCTGACACACACACACACACACACACTCACTGCCACAAGACATCACTTAAAATGTAGGAATAAAACTTTGCATATGTGAAAATATAACGCAGTCAGTCATGTTTTAAGATGATCTGCTGTAATGGTGCAGAAGTGGATAACTTCACTGTTATGACCAGAGAATCTTGAGTTTATTCCTAAATGACCGTATTAAACCTAAACAAGAACGATCACAGCGAACATTCAGATCTGTGTTCTGATCCAGAGAGAGCCGTTGTCATGTATAGATTTCAACCACACAGATTCATTATTTCTGTCTTACAGTCATTCATATTATCACAGAAGAACTGGGATAAAAGTTTATAGTTCGGATATAAACACTGATGTCCACGGTAGCGATCAAAATACAGGAAATCATATTTTTTATTGAATCATTCATTCAAAAGATTCGTTTAAAAACACTGAATCATCCAGTGAAGTCTTTATGAGTGAGTCATTGAATCATTCACTCAACCTGATGCTTTTAAAAAATACATAATTCAAATTAATTAAATATTTTTTTCAATAGATTGCAGCGATTACCATTTTGTCAACCTCTTACTCACATATTATTTTTTTAGTTGTCTGTTCAGAATCATCATCTCTATTTTAATCCAAAAAAAAAAAAAAAAAAAAAAAAATTTTGATTCTCAGTTTATCCAGAATTGTGCAGCTCTAGTTATGATCATATTATGTTGGTAAAAATGCCAATAAATGCTTTGATAATTGCACAAGTGCATGAACTGCAGTGCAACTGGCATGACATGAAATAATAGTCATAAATCTCTCTTTCTCTTTTTAAATGGAACCGTTTATTTAACCTTTAATCATTTTTTATAAATAAATTGCATATGTGTTTTGTTTTGTTTTGTATCATATTTGACACATCAGGCTTTTGACACATTCAGAAAGTTTTTTATTTTCAATAAAAATGAAGAAAATATTCGAAAAATGGAAATAAAGTGTATCTACCGTGTGTTTAATAATAAAATGTTTATCTGTTAGGGTTAGGGTTAGGGTTAGGGTTAGGGTTAGGGAGGGCTTTTTTGTCCCAATAATGTGGCATCCGTTGAATAATTCTATATAACCATTAACACTGTTATTATTGCAAACCGTTTAATGTGCAACAACACTGAGGTGCAGATAGTATCTAACTACTATTTACACTTATTGCAAAGGAAGTGTAATTTTTTCTTTATTTAAAGGAGAATAAAGTCAAATGCGCCTTTAACTCCGTTGTGTGTCAATCTTGTGGTGTTTTTATTTCTTTGTTTATAATGTGTAACTGTACAGAGTTAAAGTCAGCACTGGTGTGTTAACCTATAGTCGCTGGTGTCCAGAACAGCATAGATAACTTCTCATCGCTATATAGACTAAAAATACAGTTATTCATGAATTTGTAATTGAATATTTCTGTGTGAATGTTCAGTCGTTTGTTATTATGCGCGCACGCACGCACACACACACACACACACACACCAGCTGACATGTTCTGCTCTGACAGCAGCAGTAGGAGGTGTGTGTAGCGCAGAGAGAGAGACAGCTAGGTTTCATCGATCGAGCTTCAGAGCTTCAGCCCATTATCCCGTGTTTCACAGGCGCACTCGAGCGTGCCATCCGCGTTCGCTTTAATTGGCAACGCGTGCCAGTGCGGCTTCCGTCTCTCTGCTCACCCCTGTCCTCTCCATGGTCCTCTCCTCACCCTCCAGCACATCTGGGGTTGTGTGTTTGAAATAAGTTTGTCTTTCAGCAGGATCCAGCAGGACTGCGTTCGGGAGCTCATTAAAATCTGTCCATGCAACTCTTTTCAAACGAGCACTAAATGGAAAATACAACACGATCTCGTGAAAGTGTGTTTCTATAGCGCGAATTGTATTTATCAGGCAATTTATACGCAAAAATAAATAAATAATTACAAGTATATGATACGCAGTGTAGGATCAGGGGTGTATTACACGCCATAAAGTGCGTATCATATGCACGCGAAAAAAAAAAATTGCGAATAAATTGCAAATAATAATTCGTGCTATAGATACGCACTTCCATAAGAATATGGCAAGCCGTGTTCAATTTTAATCATTCCCAGGATATAAACTCTTGATATCAACAATTCAGTTGGCTATTTAATTAAAACGCTAATTCTTGATATCAGGAATTATTTTTCCACATAAATATCCACAATGACGTCATCACTCGCAGAAATACGAAATTTCAACTAGTAAAAACTTATAATTCTTTAATATCTGTAATTGTATTTTCACTAGTTAAATGCCATAGGCTGCCATTCAAATGCAGTTGTTGATATCAAGAATAGATTTCACATATCGAAAAAAATCCTAATTTTTTATATCAATAATTACTTTGTTACTAGTAAAAATATAAATTCCTCATATCAAGAATTCAATTATCACTAGTTGAAGTATTAATTCTTGGTAAATGTATTTCTGATTTCAATAATTAGGAGGGTAATTTCAGACATCTAAAATGCCTTTATTAATAACAAACACATTCGTGAGATCAGAAATGAACACATGAGTGACAATCAAATGATTGTAATCACAAATAAACATTTTTACTAGAAGCAATTCAATCGAAGATATCAAGAACAGACATTTGCACTAGTAACCACTAACTTATATATATATATATAAAATATGCTTTATAGTGAGAATTGTATTTCTGGTATTTTATATCAAGAATTCATATTCTGGGAATGATTAAAAATTAAAACGGCTTGCCACAGGAAAAGGAGAAGATGTTTCTTAGAGTTACGTGTGTGTGTGTGTGTGTGTGTGTGATGAGTCATGTTGTTTTATAGTGAACAAACACCCAAAGCCCCACAGAAGCGAGTCTCCACACACACACACACACACACACACACACACACATCACTGCACTGCTGCAGAAGGGAATAGAGTCTTGTGAACAGTAATAAATCAGAGTCGATCCGTCAGATTATTGATTGACACTTCAGGGACCCGAGCGATGACTCTTATTCTGTCAGATTCAAATGAATTCTTAAAATAAATGTCGAGCTGTGTCTGTGTTTTATACACACACACACAAACACGGACTATAAAGCTCCTGATGTTTTATTAACACTGCGTCAGTGAAAGGCTGTTTGGAGTTCAGAAAACAAGACTTAAATATTATAAGCTGAAATTAATCATGATGGCAAACACAAACAAAAGTTTTGAAGTCTTTAAAATTACACATACATATTTTGTTAGTTAATCATTATCTGCTCTTAAATAAATGTCTAACAGGGTCAATATTTGAATGTTTTTAAACAGAATAAATTTCTAATGAAATGTTGAATGTTTACTGGTGTTTTCCACCCTGTCTAATGGAGACTTTTCGGGGGTTTGTATAATTACATGCAACTATTTTGTTACTTGTAGCCTATATATTCTAGTGCTCAAGAAAAAAATGTCCTTTCAAAGTGTATAATAGGCCTATTCCACCCTGTTGAACCCGTTTCAGGCTCCTATATAACACTCCTGTCTAAATGATGTGATACTGTGACATTGTGCAAAAGGTCAATGGATGATCTTGAACTTTATATATAATAGCTACTTAAATGTCACATTTAAAAGTAATTTAATTGTATTGAAATGTAATTCCTGTTGTGTAATATCCCTGCAGATGAAATGTCGTGCAACAGCAGCTCTATATAAACGCTTGTGTTAAGAAAGAAAACTGCATTCCTTCAATAGTGTTTCTGTGCCATTCAAATATAACAAATTTCACAAAACAAGCATCAGAGAAAGCCGAGAAGTGGCATAGTCGATGTGGATGCATGCGTTTGAGTTTGAGTAAAGCACATTTACAGTTTATATAGAGTCAGACAGAGCAACACTGACCCCTGCTGGACACCCGGCACAACTACTCCTCCTTTTTATTTTATTGCACTTCTAACAAAGTCAATGTACAGTCAGAACTGCAATAACACATATATACACAGAATAACAGACAGCCAGGGTGAGGCTAAACATTATATCAATATATCAAAGGGTTCACTAACAGAATCAGTTTTAATTACTTGCTTATTGTGTGCATGAAAAATAGTCTTGATATATATTTGCATTTCTTTTTCAAGAACCACAAACAAAGGTTGGGTTTTTCTGTACTTATACATTTATGTATAGGCTATGGAATTTAAATAAAATGTAATTACATTTATGATTGAGGGGATATTAGTCAAACCAAATATAATGTTTTCTAAGCACAAATCTTTCCCAAATGTCCTTACATGAACGCAATGCCAACATAAATTAAACCAATGTATTGCAAAAAGAACAGTTCAGATCAATATTCTTTTTGAATTTAATAAGAAATGGTGCAAAACAAAGTTTCCCAACTACAGTATCAAATACAACTATTGTTCCCTTCATGAAATCTTGGAGTATTTAACGTCATCAATAGAGTTATATCTCTCTACACTCAATAAATAACCTTCTCTTATGTGCCAGATGTCCGTGTGTGTCACGTGGAAGAGAGCCAGCTATTGAAAACTTCTCTATGATGAATGATTTGCGTTTGTTGTTTACTCAGTTTTCGAGTTTACAGGTATTTTACTATGGTATGTAGATCATGTAATAGAGTTGTAGAACTTTAGAGCTGTAATAATAAAGATGATTGATCATATAATATAATAATAGAGCTGGAAATCATGTTTAATATCCCAGCTAATAATATAATAGGCTACATCAGCAAAAACATGAATGATGATAGATGCCGTAATGCACAAAAAAAAGCTTGATTTTTTATTCTTAAGCTTGATGCACGATTTTGATTGGTGCATCGACTCAAGAAAAAAGAAGTTCGACATTTAAAATGCACAAACACGTGTTTATTTGCTTTTTGTGGGACCGAATTATTTCAATATCGCTGCTGCTGAATTTAGGCTCTTCTAACGACTCGATTCTCTAGAATGGAATCGGTTCTTTTTGGAAACGATTCAAACGATTCGTTCAAAACGGCTGATTCATTCAATGAGACGCAAACGGGTCTGTCCAAGTAAAACTGAACCACTTCAAGTACATTTAGTGCATTTAAGTGTATTTCTTTACAGTTCATTTAAAATATACCTTCATATTTCTTAAACTACGGTTAGAATATATTTGAAGCTTCATTTTAATGTGCTTCAAAAACATTTCAATAGCATTTCAGCTCATTAAAAATGTATTAGCATTACACTGTTATAAGGCTGTTTTATTCAGTATTCAAAATGCTATATTAAAAGTGCAAAAATAATTAAATATAAATGTTAAGACATACACAGACTTTGAAATCAAGAAAACTTTAGTATACTATCTTGTTGTGTACATTGCAAAATAAATACATAAGAGTGCATTAAAACAAAATACATTATAACAAAGATCAGTGAAATGCTATGGGAGAGCTATATTTATACATTTTTTGCAGAACATTTCAGTTATACCTGTATTAATGAAAAGTACACTATGAATATTACATCACTAAATAAGCATCACAATGGAATTTTCTGAAAAAATGTAAATAAAAGTTACGAAAAAACAATGTGCAGAAGTGAATAATGCATTATTAACAAACCCAGGCCTACAAACGGCTGAACCAAAGAAACTGAAGAGTTTGAGTGTCACATCTTCATCTTCAAGTGGACGATCACTTCATTTTCCACACCTGAGGGCTTGTGGTTCAGACACTGTGTGTGAAGACTGCTTTATCACAGGATCTGTGAAAGGGAAGAAGAATTTATATAAAATTAACCAATGATTAACATTTTTGTATCCATGTTTGAATATATGTATAATAATTTGCATAGAAATGCATTAGAATTCCGTTGACTTCTCAGTTTACCTTTCAAAGCTTCGACTATATCCTCATCAAGCTGGACATGAGTGTTCATTTTTATCCTCTTGTCTGTCGTCATAAGCCCCTTTCACACAGAGATTCCGGGAAATACACGGATAATGTGTCCCGGGATCGTTTGATTTTGGTTCATTCACACTGCCAGTGATTATCTGTGAGTGCGTTCACACACATCCCGTAAAGACACGTGACGTCAGGACGTCATCGCCATGGCACGTGCGTTAGGGCTGTCAAAATGGCTGAAAAGCTAAATTCGAATTTATTTCTTAAATATTAGCTTAATTCGAATTATATTCGAATTCTAAAGGCAAAAAAGAGGAAAAAAGTACTGCATTGTCTCATATGTTCACAAGAGCGCGCAAGTGAGCACAACAAGCAAATATAAACCAAATAATGTTTGTAAATACCCTAAATAACGTCAGTATTCCACCACGTGTTTTAGTCATATTAGCAAATGCATAGCAGACCTATACACCAAAAAAGAAAAACTAAACAGTGAGCAATTTATTTATGCTAACAACAGCAACTAAAACTTACCAGTAACTTCTGAGGTAAGTATCTTCAACTCTTCGACTCTGCTTCGACTTTGACTCATAGACAGTAAAAGAAATGGACACAGCGACCCCATTGGTTTCAACGGAGAAAAGTGAAGTCAAATAGAAGCTCTCACTTCCTGATGGCTGAGCGTACTGCGCAGACTCAAACTGAGCTTGACGACGTAGATGTGACGTGAGCAACCCGTCTGTCTTCTAGTAGCTGTGCCAAGAGAAATCTGAATCATTCCCTTCCGAAACTTGCAGAGACGGAGAGTGTGAGTAGGAGCTGTCCATGAGCTAGGAGCAGGAGACACTTTTGCTAAGTATTCTGATTAATTATTTTGTCATTTTGCCTCCACGTCCCCCATATAATTGCCCGCGAGCTTCTCCTCCTGTCCATACGGTAATCTCTGTGCGACAGAGAGTCACGTGGTTATGACGCAATCGTTAGCCTATTTTTACAAAAACTGCTTCTACGGGGCCATAACGTAAGATACAAGGTAATGGAGCCTTTTATACATTTTCGTGTTTCTTTAGAAATAAATAATGGACAAATGGAGTCTTTAAACGCCTCAGATGTAAAGTTATTCGCTGTCAAAGTGACGCCAAAATGAATGGGAGTCAATGGGATGCTAACAGCAGGTGATGGTCTGCTAATCAATGGCGGCGCCCAGGGAAGCTTCAGTTTTTTCGGAAACATTGCCCCCCTGCTTCGACTTGAAAAGCTTGGCTCTGATTGGTCAAATTGAATGAAATAGACTGGCACAGACAAGTAACATTATTGTAATACAAATCTTACCTAGAGTCACAATAACGAGGTTCCAAATGTCACACGCCATGCAAACTTGAAGGAGTAAAAATAAAAACAACACTACGTTTTTACACTACACTACTAGTCACGTGTGTTATGCGTATTGTTTGAATTTAAACAAGTGCAAACTTTTTTAAAACATCTTTGGAAAATGTATCTATGATGCATTTCAAATAATACGATGTTCAATTAGTAAATGAATAGCATCATGATGCCTGATGAAGGTCGTGAGACCGAAACGTTGCTAATAAAAATGTAATACTCATTTGCAAGTACTGATAGTGTGCGGGAGTTCCTTGTTTTTTTTGTGTGTTTTTTTTTTGTAAATAATATGATGTTGAAATCCTTGTGGGAATTTCAGCAGTACAAACGTATCATGTAATGGACAACAGCCTTTTAGCCTTTTACAAGTAGCCTACAAACAAGTAAAACTGTAAAACCCAACAAGTTAACTCAACTCAAACCGATTGAGGAAACTGATTGCGGCAAACCATTTAAGTTTAAAAATAAATACATATGAGTATTGTGAACTTATATATATTGAGTCTCAATATATATAAGTTCACAATACTCATATGTATTTATTTTTAAACTTAAATGGTTTGCCGCAATCAGTTTCCTCAATCGGTTTGAGTTGAGTTAACTTGTTGGGTTTTACAGTGTGAACAACAATCATTTGAAGTATGCTTATTGCAATGCTTATTAATAGTTGACAAATATTTATAATATAAGTACATTGTAAATGTAAAACATGTTTTTCAAAATAGTAAAATGATAAATACATAAAAATATGTAAAATATATTGCAGTACATATATTTTAAACACACTAAAAGCTTAATAATTTTACCATGTTCTTACACAAAGTACGCATAAAATATATTTTAAGTAAGTGTAACATAAGTATGTTTTCTTTAAATATACTAAAACTTCACTAAAAGTATGCTTGTGTTTAGCATATTTCTTAAAAGTGTAATTAAGCAGATATTTATTGTGTATGTATTTTTTATGCACTTCTAATAAGCATGTTGTGAGCACAAATGTATTATAAACATACTACTTGAATTTCAAGTATATTTTTAATACATTTCTTTTTCACCTGGGACATTCAACACAACATAAATCATATTTCACATTCAAATACCCAGATGGGAAATCAGTAACTATAACCATACATATATACACCTGCAGAGGGCGCTGTTACAGGCAGTGTGAGAAACAAAAGATCTGTGTGTGTGTGTGTGTGTGTGTGTGTGTGTGTGTGTGTGTGTGTGTATACATGAAATGGCATAAAAAAAAAAAAAAAATCTAATACCTTAAAGAAGCAGGAATTTGAGCTTCAGTTTCTGCTTAGATTTTGTCTCTCAGACGACAAGAACGACAATCATATTCCTAAAAATATTCAGCATTGCAAAATAATTTACATTTGTGGACAGTTCATAAACATTATTGATGAGAAAAGCTCTCTCTCTCTCTCTCTCTCACACACACACACACACACAGTGCTGAAGTGAAGGGTTGTTTGTGTGGATTAAGGAACAGACCGGCTCCTGCCAGCTGCTGCCTAGTGTGACAGAGACAGGTGCATATTCATCCCATAACACACACACACACACACACACACACACACACACACACACACACACAACGGAACGGAAGTGAATCAATCAAAAACTAACTTTAGCTGGACAATAATAATTCTAGAGCTGATGTAAAGCCAAGATTATCTCTGTTACTTTAGTTTCCTATCATCACTGTAAAGCTGCTTTGAAACAATTCACAGAATTCCCTCATCGGACTTCCGAACTTTCCCAAAATCCTACAGACTTTCATTGAGGGGGTCAACACTACTGTACAATAACTCTTACAGAGTATTTAAGCTGTCTATCACTAGCAAAGCTTGCTACAACAGCATGCTAAAACATGCTAGCAACATGCTAAAACATGCTAGCAACTTGTTGAAACAGACTACCAACATGCTAAATAATGCTAGCAATGTGTTGAAAATGTTGGCAACATGCTAATGCATGTTAGAATTGTTAAAACATGCTATCAACATGCTAATTCATATTAGCAATGTGGTAAAACATGCTAGCAATGTGCTAAAGCATGCTAGGATAATGTTAGCAATGTGTTAAAACTTACTAGCAACATACTTAGTCATGTTAACAAATGTGTCAAAACATGCTAATTTATGGTAGCAATGTTTTACAACATGCTAGCAATGCTAATGTTAGAATACATGTAAAACATATTAGCAAACATGCTAGCAATGTGCTAAAAACATGATAACAACGTTAAAGCATGTTAAGATCATAGCAATATGCCAAAACATGATCGCAACATGCTTAAAAATACTGGCAACATGCTATTTCACAGTAACAATGTTAAAACATACTAGCAACATGCTAATTCATGTTAACAATATGCTAAAAATGCTTGCAAAATGCTAATACATGCTAGGATTGTGATAAAACATGCTAACTTCATGCTAATTAATGCTAGCAATGTGGTAAAAAAAAAAAAAAACTAGAAAGATGTTAAAACATGCTAGGATCATGCTAGCAACATGCATTTTACGTTCTCTGAGTAAAATATTTAAACTGTAAGCTTTCGAAGTTATTCTAAACTTTCAGACCTGGCTTTGTCAAGCCAACATCAAAGTTTGTCCTGAAACTTTACTTATCTAGTTCTTTTCATTGGAGGTGTATTCTTCTCATTGACTGGGTCATGTATTTTCTGGGGTGTGTGTTCATGCCATGGGAGAGTGTTGTGGGGGCTGGGCATGGGATCGCAGCCTCTTCACACACACATGTGCTGTCACTCAAGTCTGAGACACGAGGAGTGAGAGACACAGAGTCTCACTGCAAACTTGGCTTCAGTCTTCACACACTGTTGCATCTCTAGTGTTTGAGTGTTTGTCAGTGGTTTATTGGGTCAGAAGCCGATGATGAGGGCCGTGGCGGTACTGAGTGCAATACTGACCGTAGTGTGTCAGGTGAGTCGAGCTTTACTTCACTTATCAACTCAATACTGAGGACTTTCAGTGTTATCCATTTCAGTTTTCAGCTGAAATTATAGCTCAATGCTAATATAATATTAAATAATCTGAGAGTTTGCAACCTTCTTTATAAGTAAGGGGGGTGATTACTTATGACAGTTAAAATAGTTTTGCTTTTTAAACTACTATGAAATATAATATTATGATATATATTATCATTTGCTATAGGTTTTTGATATTATCTGTAGTAATTACGGCACGAGTTGCTCAGCGCGATCAAATGTTAGAAGCTACTGTAATCAGACTATCATGGTTTGACATGGATCAGGTGTGGATTGCATTATTGTGCTTTATTTTTAAGCAACGCTTGATTAGCGTTAGTTTATCTTGTTGAAGTGGTTACAGTTTTGACCTTGCTTGGGTCACATCTGCTAAAATCATCTTTAGTGGTGTGTATGGTGTTAAGTAATTGATTGTTAAGTTTGTCTTTAACCGGTTGAAAGTACAGATGTATTATCCGGTTAATTATTTAAACGTGTCAATTCTGACTAATTGAATGATGATAGATAATGAATAATAATAAGAAAAATGCCGCTGGTTTGAAGCTCGTTTGTTTGATGTTACCGTTTCAAGGTCAGTTACTAGTGTAATCATGAAGACAACGAATGAGAATGCAAACAAAGCCGAAAATTTGCACAATCAATGATCTGAACTGTTTGGATTTGCAATGAGACACAGATTCTGAAATGAGAAATTTGTTCTGGAGTTGCGCTCGAGGCCGGACTTTCATCATGCGATACATAAACAGCAGAAAGTCGTTCCTTCTTATTTATGAGCAATTCAAGAACAATTGCATTAAGTTGCTTTGGCTCTTTGATTGAAACCGACCCATTTTCCCCAAATTATCATAGACTTAAATTTATTTTGCTCTTTCTTAACATAGGATCAATTCGTTTAAGGATCAACATTTCTTTAGGATAAATATAAATAGACAGTTCATGAAGAGCATAGATCTATAAAATGAATGTGGATAGCATATCTCAGATTATTCAGTCCTTCGTCTATATTAAAATCTCTTGACTTTTCAAATCTTGCCACTTTAAAAGTCCCGATACACTTCAAGTGAAGTCGAAGAACAAGGCGGCGTCAGGCCGAACAAAATCAGGCCGAAATGAAGTTAATTTGGAGTTTGTTTCAGGAGTTCGAAACAGCTTGATAAAGCGAACTTTGCAGAAATGTTCACTCCGGCTGGTAAACGCCTCTGAACTCCCATTGGTCAGTGGTGATGATGTAATAGGTGGGTGTGGCTCTGAGGCTCCGCCTTCTTTGAGGTGTAAATCTTCTTCCGGTTCATTTCTTCTGTTCAGTCCGTCGAGGTCAGACGCGAGTAACACATGAACACACTGGAGAGACGCTTTATAGTAGAAACTGAAGCTGTAATTCTGATTGAAAGAGACACTGACAAAATTGTTCTTCTATTGGTGTAATTCTGTGAGAAACAATTCTGTGCACAACTGATTTAACAATTAAAGGGGTGGTTGAATATGATTTAACTTTTCTAACTTTAGTTAGTGTGTAATGTTGCTGTTTGAGCATAAACAACATCTGCAAAGTTACGACGCTCAAAGTTCAAAGCAAAGGGAGATATTTGCTTTTACAGAAATCGCTTTTTAAGGACTACAACAAACGGCTGGTAGAGACTACACCACATTCCTCCCGGGTTAGTGACATCACCAACCCTAGAATTTACATAAACCCGCCCCCTGAACACGATTTATAGATTATCATGACAGAATATGCTACTCAATGACTAGAAGATAGTTAACTCCACATCAGCAATATAAATTCATAAAAAAGCATTCAGAAATGTCCTGTTCTACATGTTGTCACTTCTTCTTGAGTCTCTCCATCATTGTCTGACTCCAGTTTGAACATAAACGATAAAAAAGTTTTTGACATTTTCAGTGCATGTGTGTGTGAGATAAAAGGACACAAGCTCTTGTAGCTCCGCCCCCTGTGCCGGGAGCAGCAGCTCATTTGCATTTAAAGGAACAGACACAAAAAAACGGAGCGTTTTTGCTCACCCTCAAAAAGTGACAACTTTAACATGCTATATAAAAATATCTGTGGGGTATTTTGAGCTCAAACTTCACTTCAGAGAATGTGTAATACATGAAAATGATCACCGTTGGCCGTCGAAGTTTCCTCCACATCATTGTCTGATGAACTAATAGTTTTCTTCTAATTTTCTTCTAATTCTGTTCTTCTTCGGTCATCTGGCTCTTGAGACTCTGATAATGTAATTTAATTTGCTAAAAGTTTCTCAGGGAGTTAATCTCGGAGAGGCTTGTGTCTCACTGAGAGCACTGAGATTCACACATGCCTCTTCGAGGTCTTGCTAATGCGCAGCTGTTCCCAGATGCAGACTCAACCCCATTTGTCTGACATGGTGATCTTGTCGGTGGAAATAGGAGGTCAACGTTCCCAGGCCACGCAATGAGCAGAAACTGTTCATAAAGCAGCTGGTGAGAGTCACTCATCCTGGAAACTGTGTGTTTCTCCCAGTCCCAGACATTCTGATACAATGCTAGATCAGGAAACCGAGACGGGACGGCGTTCGCTGACGGTTATTACACTGATTTCCGGTTTGAATTAGGATCAGTTACTGTAAAATAAACCAGAAACACTCACTAAAATCAAAGAAAGAAAGAAAGAAACATAATTGAAGAATGAAATGAGAACGTGTCCACCTGTGTGACCTCTGACCTCTCGTCCGACCAGAGACACACAGCATCACACATGCAGAGATAAACTAAATGCCATTTTACCTCATCATACTGATTTATGAATTATGAGGTCAGTATATAAAAGCCTGCCTTAACCCACAAATAATGTCATATCCATATTCCCTGAATTAAGCGCTTTTAATACTGTACATTTGACATGTGGCTGAAAGGAATCAATTATTTCAAAAATAGAAAGTTTATATCAATATTTTTTTTTGCTATTTATTACATAATGCACTATAATATGTTGTTTAGGCTTTATGTCACACACACACACACACACACACACACACACACACACACACACACACACACACACTAAAACTACACTGTAAAAAATTTCTAACCTCCCTAACTCAAAATTTTCTAGTGACTGGTCACATTTAAATTTTTCAATTGGCCCAAGTGAAATTCTGTAAATTTAATTTTATACTTACAGAATTTAATTTAGAATTCAGAATTTCACTTGGGCCAATTGAAAAATTTAGATGTGACCAGTCACTAGAAAATTTTGATTTAGGGAGGTTAGAATTTTTTTACAGTGTAGTCCAGAACTCTGTATGTGTTCCACCTAATGTGTTCCACACTCGCTCTGTTTCTTCTCCTCTTCAGAAATGTAGTGTATCTGATTGTGTTAGTCATGCCGAGGCTCAGACCAGCTGACCCTGCCATGTGTGTGTGTGTGTGTGTGTGTGTGTGGAGCTTTAGGAATGTCTTACTCTGGTAAAAGTCAAGCTAAACTGGGTTAGATGTGACACAGAGAGCAACAACTGCGAACTGGAATGTTTTTTCCCCAAAGCACTAAAAGACACAAAGGTTGCACTTTCTTGGACGTTCATACAACTGTCCTGAAGTAAAGAGCATGTTTTCTGTTGGAGAGTTGAACGTGAGGTTTCCAGAAAGCCTGTGATCGACACCTGTTGTCTCTGTGGTTCAGACTGTAGGGTATTTTCAGATCAGTGCTTCCCCTGAGCAAATGTTTTCACATACGGCTCTGGAGACACACTGCAGGATCAGATTTCTCTCAGATTTGAAGTTACACTTTGTTTCGATGCTCCACTTTAGACATTCTGCTAACTATAAGTAACTTTCATGTCAACTAGGAGTCATTAGATGGACCATCGCAATACATTTGGTTTTTGAAGTGATGAAAATCCAGCTTTTAATGTTGTTTATGTGTCTATGTGGTGTTTTTAATATGCTTTAAGACAAACCATGTGTAAGTTCATAAGTCGACACCATTGCTGAGTATTTCCTCCTTAAAACTGCAGTGAATCAAAGACAGTCTCAAAAACACGCTTTGAAATCGCTGGTGTTTCTGACGTCACAAACTACCTTGTAACCAATCAGATCAACGTGTGATCGTCAACCAGTGGATCTCTGAGCTGAGTGAGTGAGTGGAGGCGGGGCTCATTTGCATATTCATAGAACCATGTATACTCAATGAGGCGAGGGTGTCGAGTTACATTCAAAATGTTTTAATGCATGAAGAATTTTTTCTAGGAAATAAAAACCTTTTATATATGTCATTTTGGTGATCAATTTTAAGGGATACAATTATTGACTTCAGGGGGACTTTAAAATCCTTATGAGAAACAAAAGCGGAAGAATTTGAGTTCGTATTAAATTTTGATTTGCAGACTTCTGTATTTTGGAAAATCTGAAACATTGAGAGATGTGAGATCACTGGGGCTTTTTCTGAGGAAGGCAAAAGTCTCCGTTTAATTTAATCTCACTTTCTCTCTCTGTATGCGGAGAGTTAGTGATGCCGAGTATAAAAAGCTCATATTAAACAGCAACTTAATAAAAGAACCGAGGATGTACAGACACTCCTACCTGAGGTGAAGAAGTGCATTAGCAGACTCATAAAAGCTCTATGGGTAAATGATAAGAGAAGTAGCCGAATGTGCAGCTCTGTTAAAGACATCAGGAGACCTCCAGTAAATCCCACCCAGAACACAACACAACACGACACACTCATTTCAGTCTCAAATATCCAATCCCACACGAGTAGTATTCTGTTAAACGGTATTATATCAGTATTAGGGCTGTCTTGTGATTATTATTATTTTTTAATCTAATTAATCACATGATTACTTAACTGAATTAATCGCACATCAATCTTGGCTCGATGTGCAATTAATTCAGAAAGATCAGGCTAATTATTGTGTTAGATGAGAAAAGCTTTAGAAATAAATATTTTGATTCAACATAGAATGTATTACACATTGGGCCCTATATTAACGATCTAAGCGCATGGTCTGAAGCGCAAGTTCCCTCAGCGCGTGTCCGAATCCACTTTTCCTAGTTTAACGACGGGAAAAATGGTCGGACTCGGCGCGCCAGGCGCATGGTCTAAAAGGGTCATCTCTATTCTCTTAATGAGTAATGGGTGTGTTTTGAGATTTACGGGCGTTAAACCAATCAGAGTCTCATCTCCCATTCCCTTTAAATGCCAGTTGCGCTCGCGCCATGGCAGATTCGCTATTTACATGACGGAATTTGATAGTGGAAAGACCGAACGCGTCTCCAGAGCGCAAACGGATCTGCTCGTGCGCGAGGTAAAAGTGTGCAAGCAGATCATCTACGGGACAAGCCGGATTCACCATATCTTTATGCACACAATAATAATCTTTTACATTGTAATCCTTTTAATTTCAGTATTTGGCATGTGTGTGTGCTGCTGTGCATCCCTATGTGTTTAATAAGCAGAGTGTATGCGCGTTGTGGACCCGCCTATAGGCGCACATTACTAACGTGCTCATAAATAAATAAAAATAACCAGGGTTTAGACCAGTGTTCAGTTGGTCAATGGCTCTATTTCTGTTCCTCAAAATAGCAACGCTCCAACAATGCACCAGAACACACCTCGTTTTCAGACCAGCAGCCCATGGGCGCACAAATGGGCGCAAATGCATTTGCTATTTAAACAACGAGGAGCTGGACGTAAAAAAATGAAAACTGCGTCGGGCTGAAACTAGCAAAAAACACTTGCGGCGCGGGTGTAAGATAGGGCCCATAAACTTTTAAGGCTATAATATGGCCATACATTTAAAAAAATAAATAATCCAGAAGCTGTTTAATGCAGCTCACAGGTGACATGAATATGAATGAAAAATGTAATAATACTCTATATGAAACTGAAACTGCCAGTAGGTGATGACAAGTCTGGGTCTTAATGAGCGAGTCATTGAATCATTCATTCAACTAATTCATTCGGCTGATTCATTCTGGAACCGGGCAAGCCTTGATTCCGGCTCCAGCTGCATTATAACACTCGTATAGTGTGTGTGTGTGTGTGTGTCTTGACAGTTACAAATAAAGCTACAATAAGCTCATGGAGTGAATTTGTCAATCATCTTGATGGATGACGCAGAGGAAACGCTGACCAATGGGACAGTTGTACTCACATGTGACTTGTGTGGACACATTTTGGTACGCTTTGAAAGGTTGCCTTGTGAAAGCGAACCGAACCAAGAAGAGAATGCAACATTGTCCCTGTTTCAGAACAAAACAAACGATCTATAGATGTGAAAACGCCCTAAGACTTTCTCATAGGTACATCGGTCTAATCTGAATCAGAAAAGTAACACTGATTACCCCTCGGTTCACTGTTTGTTGGTCAAACTAGTTCTTAAGACAGTCTTGCCACATGCAGTTGGCCTTGGAATACCAGAGTAAACACTTTAGACAGAGTGTAATGTAGTACTACACTCGCAGAAAAGAGAATCCGGGCGGTTCTAAGATTAGTGTCTCTAACAGGGTCTGAGCATTCCTGTAATGTCCAGCATTCTGCATCAGGAAACACTTCCACCGAAGCACGAGGACTATCTCAGCCACTGCTGCTATTTAGGATTCTTATATGGTGATGAATTATTATTGCATTCTTAAAGGGGTGGTTGAACATGATTTCACTTTTCTAACTTTAGTTAGTGTGTAATGTTGCTGTTTGAGCATAAACAACATCTGCAAAGTTACGACGCTCAAAGCTCAGAGCAAAGGGAGAGATTTGCTTTTACAGAAATCGCTTTTTAAGGACTACAACAAACGGCTGGTAGAGACTACACCACATTCCTCCCGGGTTAGTGACATCACCAACCCTAGAATTTACATAAACCCCGCCCCCTGAACACGATTTATACATTATCATGACAGAATATGCTAATTAATGACTAGAAGATAACTACACATAAGCTTCATAAATTCATCAACTAACATTCAGAAATGTCCTGTTGCTTCTACATGTTGTCACTTCTTCTTGAGTCTCTCCATCTTTCTGCCTTCGGTTTGAACATAAAAGGCTAAAAGGTTTAGAAATTTTCAGTGCATGTGTGTGTGAGTGCAAGCTCTTGAAGCTCCGCCCTCTGTGCCGGGAGCAGCAGCTCATTTGCATTTAAAGGGACACACACAGAACAGTGACTATTTTAACATGCTATATAAAAATATCTGTGGGGTATTTTGAGCTAAAACTTCACACACACACTCTAAGACATATTTTACATCTTGTGAAAAGGGCATTATACCACCCCTTTAAATGGGGTGGTTTCTAAAGGCCCGTTCACATCAAGGAAGATGAATATAGCGATAAAAATGTAGTTCTAAAAATCATTCTAAATATAAAAGAATAGACGAGTCTACAACACAATCATAACGATAACGGCACAGAGAAATTATATTGTTGGAGTCACTCTAGAATTATTTTTTGCCAGCTAATGAACGCTAAAAACTGAAAAATGAAATTATACTCTGTATGAAACTAAAACTGCCAGTAGGTGGCGGCAAGTCTCTGTCTTTAGAGTGAGTCATTGAATCATTCACTCAACCAATTCGTTCAAACGGCTGATTCATTAAGGAACGAGGCAAGTGTCTTTATAAATGACTCACTGATTCGATGACTCACTCGATTCGTTCAGTCATGAAACGCAGCTGTGTGTCGCTCAGAGACGCACGACAGTTCTGCTGTGGCTTTGTTTAGAACGACATTGAGCAAAAACAGACAATATTGTGTCTAAAATGTAATGCAATATTAACTTCTGGTTTATTGAACTGTTTAAAATTGTTTTATCACATACAAAAAATAGCACTCTAGCGCTCTGGTGATATTGCTAAACTATATCATATGATATAAATATAAGACAAAACCCTGTATGAGGCTTTTTATTACCCTCATATCTTGAATTTTAGTGGCATTTTAATCGCATTTTAATAGGCTTCATCATGCAGTCAGTCGTTGCCCTGCATCATGTTCGGCACTTTACTGAATGTAATGGAAGATGACGTATGGGCGTCGTATGTTTTAGCTCATTATTTTTTCCATAATTAATCGCACCAAATGAATGTGTTAAATCGACAGCCCTAGTCAATATATATATAGGTTATAGAAAATTATTATATTGTTGGAATCGCTTTCAGAACGATTTTCTTCCAGCTGATGAACGATAAAAACATTGACAGCCAATCAGAATCATTGCTGGTGTGGACGCTAATATAGTTATCATTATAGTTATTGTTTTTGGTTGTGAACGGGCCTTTAGACTTTTTGTCCCCAAGTTTGTCTTTATTGAGTACTTTATTTTAGAACTGCAACATAATGTATGTTTTTTTTAAAAACAAGGTTGCTGCTAAAAGTTTAAAGCTTTTAAATAAATCAGTGAAACCAAATACCTTTGTGAAAAAGAAGTACACTTTACAATACTTTTAAAAAGAGTACTTATTTATATATTAATACTTATTACAGAAATAATATACTTGCATGCAAACTGAATGTAATGTTTTCTGACAATTGATCATGTTAACTGTAATTAAATTAAATTAAATTCTATTATAGTTTTAATGTCTAATAAATGCAATTAGTTGAACTTAAGTGTGCTTTTTTTACCCACCTAAGCAGGACTTAAGTACATCTTTATCATAATATAAATATAATTACTTATATTGTCTTTGAAATGTGGTTCAGGTGTACAGCCGGTAAACTAAAATATAGGCAAGGCAAGGCAAGGCAAGGCAAGTTTATTTATATAGCACATTTCATACACAATGGCAATTCAAAGTGCTTTACATAGAAGAAATAAAAATAATAAAAAGAAATAAGAATAATTAAAACAGTTTAGAAGAATACAAAATAAAATACAGTACAAACAGTCGGACGAGCATTGGCACAGTGCTCATTCAGTAAATGCATAGCTAAACAGATGTGTTTTGAGTCTGGATTTGAATGTGATTACTGTAGGAGCACGTCTGATCTCCTCTGGAAGCTGGTTCCAGCTGCGGCTGGCATAATAGCTAAAAGCGGACTCACCATGCTTAGAGTGAACCCTTGGTATTTCTAGCTGATATGATCCAATGATCTGAGTGATCTGTTGGGTTTATATTCAGTGAGCATATCTGCAATGTATTGAGGTCCTAGGCCATTGAATGATTTATATACCAGTAATAATACTTTAAAATCAATCCTAAATTTAACTGGGAGCCAGTGTAAAGACATGAGGACTGGTGTGATATGTTCATATTTTCTGGTTCTGCTCAGAATCCTGGCGGCAGCGTTCTGTATGAGCTGCAACTGTCTTATGGTCTTTTTGGGAAGTCCAGTGAGGAGTCCATTACAATAATCCACCCTGCTGGTGATGAAAGCATGAACAAGTTTCTCTAAGTCTTGTCTGGAAACAAAGCATCTAATTCTTGCAATATTTCTCAGATGATAGTATGCTGATTTAGTTATTGCTTTGACATGACTACTGAAACTAAGGTCTGACTCTAGTGTCACACCAAGATTTCTGACTTGATGTTTAGTTGTTTGACCCCTAGAGTGAAGGTATGCATTCACCTTGAGAACTTCGTCTTTGTTTCCAAACGCAATGACTTCAGTTTTGTCTTTGTTTAACTGAAGAAAGTTTTGAAAATATACTTTAATGTAATTTCTAGTGAAACTTGTACATCTTGTATTTAAATATATTTGTAATTAAATCTCAAGTACACTACAAGTCCTTGTAGTTTCATAAATCAGTCTTGGTCCACGGTGAGAATGTTTCATTGTGTCGGTGTGTGTGTGAGAATTCTGTCACCAGGGGTGGAATTTTGTCACTAAAGCACGTTTAGCAGCTGACCTCTGACCTCTGACCTCTGTCAGGTGCAGTAAACCAGAACGTGTTTCAGAGCGACAGCCGACAGACCATGAGTGGAGAGAACTGAGCCTGTTTCCCCACTGAACAGCTGCGTGTGTGAGTGAGTGTGTGTGTGTGTGTGTACATGTGTGTGTGTGTGTGTGTGTGTGTGTGTGTGTGTGTGTGTGTGTGTGTGTGTGTGTGTGTGTGTGTGTGTGTGTGTGTGTACATGTGTGTGTGTGTGTGTGTGTGTGTGTGTGTGTGTGTGTGTGTGTGTGTGTGTGTGTGTGTGATCAAAATGACAAAATTCAATAGCAAGTTCTTGACACATTTCTTTTACACATTTTCACATTCTGTAAGTTTAAATTGAAACATAATAATAATAAAAAATAATAATAAAAAAAGAAGCTTAAAAATAAAGGGCATCACAAACATAATTCATTTAGTAGAGATACGGTTCTTTGGGCTTTTCGATTTTTTTAAATACTTTACAGAATCGAAATAAAATTTAAAGGCTGTTTTAAAATGAGCAAAATTGGGTTTTGAGTTACTCCATTTAGTTTGATGAATATAGCATTTTCCTGTCGTCGTACTTCTGCGGGGCATATTTGGCGTGTGTGTGTGAGACGCCCTCTGGTGTTCAGATGGAGCATCATTTACTGCCGATCACAGAGCCGTGCTTCACTGACAAGCTGCACATAAAATAATCGCAGCCTTTGCCAAATCGCGTGCGGTTTCATTGCGATTAATCGTGCAGCCCTATAGGCACGTAGTGTTTCTTTACAAAGTGACATCGCCATCTACTGGCCTGACAGTGGTTTTTATGGATTCGTTTGAAGAGGTATCGTTTATAACGCTGTCGTCTGAGCGCGAAAAATGCGAAGTTTTTAGTACATCGTTGTCGTGTGAAAACATACCCTTTGAAATCCGTTTTGAGGTCCCCAAAGTGCTGTTGTCAGGTAAATGAACGGTCAAAACGCACTAGTTTTCTGTGTTTAGTTGAATTAAGATTACACTAAGATTATATGGGCACACAAACTCGTGAAACAAGTGTGTTACAACTAGTTTTCCATGTTTAGTATTATTTATATAGTGTTGATATGGCAAATAGTAAATACACTAAGTTTAGTCATGCTGACATGTGTGAAAGTATTTAAAACATGTGTTACAACTAGTTTTCCATGTTTAGTTGAAAACGGTGTTGTGTTAAGAGCCCCTGTAGACTGTGTGTGTGTGTGTGTGTGTGTGTGTGTGTGTGTGTCGCTGAAGAGCCTCCAGAGTCTGATCCCTGTGTGTGTGTGTGTGTGTGTGTGTGTGTGTGTGTGTGTGTGTGTGTCTCGCTGAAGAGCCTCCAGAGTCTGATCCCTGTGTGTGTTTTGTTACAGGTGAAGTCGAGCGATCTGAACCCATGGAGACTCAGGAGCGCTGGTCCACTGGTCAGGGTGAAGAGGGACTGGGTCATCCCACCCATCCGAGTCTCAGAGAACGGCAAACAGCTCCCTGAAGATCTGGTCCAGGTAAACCAGCAACCCGCATTAGTTCCTCACTGGAAAACACACTTCACAAGTTCATGCTAATTAATATTGAAGCTTGTTTCCACTACAGAATAAAAAATAAGGCAATTGCATCTTTTTTTCTCACAATTCTGACTTTTTTTTCTCACAATTGCGAGTTTACAATTGAATTGCGTGATATAAAGTCAGAATTGCGTGATAGAAAGTCGCATTTGCGTGATCTAAAGTCAGAATTGCAAGATATAAAGTCGCAATTGCATGTTATGAAGTCAGAATTGCGAGATATAAAGTCAGAATTGCGAGATATAAAGTCAGAATTGCGAGATATAAAGTCAGAATTGTGTGATATAAAGTCGCAATTGCATGTTATGAAGTCAGAATTGCGAGATATAAAGTCAGAATTGGGAGATATAAAGTCAGAATTGTGTGATATAAAGTCAGAATGGGAGATATAAAGTCAGAATTGCGTGATATAAAGTCAGAATTGGGAGATATAAAGTCAGAATTGCGAGATATAAAGTCAGAATTGCGAGATATAACGTCAGAATTGGGAGATATAAAGTCAGAATTGCGTGTTATAAAGTCAGAATTGGGAGATTTAAAGTCAGAATTGTGAGATATAAAGTCAGAATTGTGAGATATAAAGTCAGAATTGTGAGATATAAAGTCAGAATTGCGTGTTATAAAGTCAGAATTGTGAGTTATAAAGTCAGAATTGTGAGATATAAAGTCAGAATTGTGAGATATAAAGTCAGAATTGTGAGATATAAAGTCAGAATTGTGAGATATAAAGTCAGAATTGTGAGTTATAAAGTCAGAATTGTGAGATATAAAGTCAGAATTGTGAGTTATAAAGTCAGAATTGTGAGATATAAAGTCAGAATTGTGAGATATAAAGTCAGAATTGTGAGTTATAAAGTCAGAATTGTGAGTTATAAAGTCAGAATTGTGAGATATAAAGTCAGAATTGTGAGATATAAAGTCAGAATTGTGAGATATAAAGTCAGAATTGTGAGATATAAAGTCAGAATTGTGAGTTATAAAGTCAGAATTGTGAGATATAAAGTCAGAATTGTGAGTTATAAAGTCAGAATTGTGAGATATAAAGTCAGAATTGTGAGATATAAAGTCAGAATTGTGAGTTATAAAGTCAGAATTGTGAGATATTAAGTCAGAATTGCGAGATATAAAGTCAGAATTGTGAGATATAAAGTCAGAATTGTGAGTTATAAAGTCAGAATTGTGAGATATAAAGTCAGAATTGTGAGTTATAAAGTCAGAATTGTGAGATATAAAGTCAGAATTGCGAGATATAAAGTCAGAATTGTGAGATATAAAGTCAGAATTGTGAGATATAAAGTCAGAATTGCGTGATATAAAGTCAGAATTGTGAGATATAAAGTCAGAATTGCGTGATATAAAGTCAGAATTGTGAGATATAAAGTCAGAATTGCATGTTATAAAGTCAGAATTGTGAGATATAAAGTCAGAATTGTGAGATATAAAGTCAGAATTGTGAGATATAAAGTCAGAATTGTGAGATATAAAGTCAGAATTGTGAGATATAACGTCAGAATTGTGAGATATAAAGTCAGAATTGTGAGATATAACGTCAGAATTGTGAGATATAAAGTCAGAATTGCGAGATATAAAGTCAGAATTTCGTGATTTTATATTGAGAGTTGAACGTTTTTATCTTGCAAATTTTGACTTTATATCTATGAATTGTGAGATAAAAAGTCGCAATTATCTTTTAAAATGTTTTACTCTGTGGCGGAAACAAGCTTCCATAAATTGAATGTCAATGTCTTTTTGAAAATATAACTATCCAGTGATGTTGTTTGTACTTTTATGAGAGTCAGTCATATTATAATGGCTTAGAACAATGGGGTTTTCAAATAAATAAAAATATGAATTAGATTGACAGCATCAACAGACACACTTACATACAACAAAACGCTGGAACACAGTATAATCTATATAACTGAACTGATATAGATGCTATTAAATGTAGTTCTTAAATGCACCATTGCTCCATTTTAAAATGTAAACGATTGGTTACACACACATGGTAGTCTAAATACCTCAATACCTGTAAGTCTCAACAGACAGACCGTGTACCATACGGCTTCAACATGTTCCATGTCCACTCTTGCAGATTAAATCAGACAAGGTTTTCACCGGAGAGGTGATATACAAGCTGGAGGGACCCGGGGTTGACCAGGACCCCAAAGGCCTCTTCGAAATTGATGATAAAACAGGATGGATCAAGAGCAAAATGCCCCTGGACAGGGAAAAGCACAAGAGTTTTAAGGTAAACATGTTTGATTTATGTAAACATTAGGGATGCACGATATATCGACCACCATATCGGTATCGGCCGATATATGTTTATTTTTAATGTTATCGTTATCGGCCTGATAAGAACATTTGGCTGATATATTAAAGCTCATAAATAATGGATTGTTTCCTTCAGCTGAGACACTTCAGATGTGCACTGTTCAACATGATGGGTTTTTATTTCTTTGAAATATGATTGAAATCACTTCTAAAGGAAAATACAGTAAAGTGCAACATGTGCAACACAAGTCCGTCATATCGGCTGCATAAAATTATAATGAGAACATTATGATTGTGTGTTTGGGACATTGCTTTTAATGGTGAGACTTTTGTTTTTGTAATCAGGCTCTAAAAATGATATAAAATTTGGATTTAGAGATTTATCGGCCAATATATCGGTTATCGGCTTTCAGATATAAAGAATTATCGGTTATCAGTATCGGCCCAAATGTTTATATGGGTGCATCCCTAGAAAACATTTTCATCTAAAAGTCACATTTTTATTGCCTGTGTGTGAACAGCTTGTAACGAAACTTAAAAAAACAAGACCATCCCCGACTCGGTGACGTTTTTCCTGGGAAAATCGAAAGGATGTGACATTTACGCACATTATGTTCAGGATAATGCCCAAAGAGCTGTTCTGTACTGTAATGTGTCATGCAAAGAAAAGGGATTCACTCCAACTACAATCTCACACAGTCAGACCTTTATCGTCTATAGTCTCAGATATACTTTATAATCAAACTATCATAACAGTGTAAATAATGACCTCATGATGAATCTCAGGGCTGGTTCAAACATCCACATCTCTATGATCAGATGCTTTCTGAACTGCTGATTTCTCACCGCTGTTTTTATTTTATTGTGTTCATTTTGTTATTGAGAGGAAAGCAAATATTTACATATTCATCTATTCTAAACGTCGCTCGGGATGTTCGCTACCAGTCTATCACTGCAAAGGTATTTCCAATTTCTTTTTACTTCTAAGCAAAGAAGGAAAATAACTCTTTGAATCACGTTCAGTCTCGTACGTAATGCGAGCGTGAGAAATAACCCGAGGCTGCAGTTCACCTTACAGCCACCGGTGTCGCTAATAACAAGGGTATCTGAATTCTACATGGAGCCCCTTTACATTTTTTATAACCCTGATACTGTTTGTTTTTTTCCAGATTTAAATGAGATTACAGATTTACAGTGTGGTCTCAGACGTACTGTATCTCACTTGATGAATCATGTGATATCTCTGAATAACTCTATATATGTGTAATATCCTCAGCTCAAAGCCTTTGCTCTCTCACCAAGCGGAGAGCGACTGGAAAGTCCCACAACCATTGAGATCTACGTTCTCGATCAGAACGACCACAGGCCTGAGTTCACCCAGAAGGAGTTCATTGGCACCGTCCCCGAGTTCTCTGATCCAGGTAACGTGTACAGTATTTTGATTAATATTTTATGGGGGAAAAAAACTCAATGCAATGAATAGTTCACACAAAAATTACCTTTAACCATGTAGGATTTTTATTCTCAAATCAAGTTATTTAGCACAATGCCTAGGCTGTTCATTTCCATGTTCTTCTTTCATGAAATAATCTTGTTCACACTTCAGCATACTTAAAAAAAAGAGAGTATTTATAATGGAAATAATATGCTTTGAAAGAATATACTTCATTGCAGTGTTCAGACACTTAACTTCATGTTATTTAAAATTAAGGTTTACATTCAAATTCAATGCAATTAGTTGAACTTGAGAGTGTTTTTGACTCACTTAAGTTTTACTTAAGTACTTCTTTATTTGTAATTTCATAATTTCATAATTACTTATATTGTGTCTTAAATAAGGTTACCACAATTATTAAAACAATGATTTAAAAAGTTGACATTATTACAAAGTGCACTTTAAAAGTGAACTAAAGTGTGTTAAGAAACAGTCAGGAAAGTCTACTCTCTTTAAGTGCTTTATTTTGCTAATACATTTGCTAGCAGGGCCATAACCATTCAGAAAAATTACATTTACGCATTTGGCAGACGCTTTTATCCAAAGCGACTTACATTGCATTTCAAGGTACACATTTACATTCTTATCAGGTCTTGCTTTCCCTGGGAATCGAACCCATGACCTTAACATTGCAAGCGCCAACGCTCTACTGTTTGAGCTACAATGTACAAACAGCTTGCAATGTCACAACAATTGAGATGCATGTTCACAACTCATAGTAACAACTAAAGTGTTGATATGTTCCTCACACAAAGCTATGGACTATGACACACAAGTCATATATATATAATATATAATATCATTTTATAGTACTTGTTTGCCCTTTTTTGGAGCTTGGCAGTCATGGTGATTATTCACTTTCATTGTATGAAAAGAGAAATGTCTGGACAGTCTGTTAAATATGTTTACGTTTGTATTCTATGGAAGAAAAATGTGAGATGATTATTAGAGGATGACATGAATTAGACACATGAATGGAAGTATCATGGTGTACTGTGACATGGTGCGTGTCGGTCAAAAATGACAGAATTTGTTTTTATTTTTAATAAAATGATTGTACAATGTTGTAGTTTGATAATATTTTTTATTTAATATTTTGTATTTTAGGGGATTTTATGGTACTAAATTATATTTATGCAGTAGTTATAATCCATTTCTTCACTTTTTGAGCATAGCCCTGAAAATGAAATTTCCAACTTAAACATAAATCTTGATTGCTTTGGAGCAACAGACTGAAGTTCGGCCTCTTTTTAAAGACAACTCATGGCGAATTATTGCTGAAGTGAAATAAGTTTATAAAAGTGAACTTGAAAAAAAATCATAAAATGTTACATTTATTGTTATGAAAAATGCCTTTTTTTTTATTTATTTTTTATGTAATATATTTTCCAAAAACATGTTTAACTCTAAAACTGTGAGAAAATCAAAGTTGTGTTCCAAATTTGAGCTTGATATCTCAACAAATGAGCTTTCAGTAAGAGTGTGTTCAGCTGCAGTACCAAACGCGTCCACTAGAGGAAATCCGTCTCCCATTCATTTCCAATGCGCTCTTTTTTGACCACAAACAATACAAGTGTGACTATTTTTTTCAGGACCATTTAACCTTTTCCAATCATGACCATTATTTTTGTTCACACAGCAACTTCCAAAACAAACCGTAAAAACTTTTGGTCAAAACCGACCCCAGAGTGTTAACCTTGTTGTGTGTTTGTCTGTGATCAGGAACGTCAGTGATGCAGGTTACAGCGGTAGATCTGGATGATCCACTGACGGAGAACGCCGCTCTGAGCTTCTCCATCACTGCGCAAGAGAGTGTCCCTCCTCACAGCGTTAACAAGACCATGTTCGGCATTAACAACAAAACTGGAGTCATCTACATACGAGATGTGGGACTAGACAGAGATGTGGGTTATTTCTGTCTCTTATGAATGAACAGCATTAGGGGTGTAGCGATGCCCTCATGTCACGATTCGATACATATCACGATACTGAACTCACGATACGATATTATTGCGATACTCCAAGACATATGTTAAAAGGTTAACATATGATTAAAATGCTAAATTTGGTATTACATTGTGTGTGTAAATGAATAGGCTTGGACTTGGTGCTGGAAACCCAAAGCACAGGACAATAGAGACACCAGAATAACAATATTCATGATTCTGAAGCTGAAAATACTGAATTATTTTAGACGAATATGCTTGCACTCTTTCACTGACTAGATATATTTAATATAATGTTGTCACTTTATACTGGTAACAAGACATTTGGCATTATCAGGACCCACAAATATTCCCCCATTGCATTATTATACATTATATTCAACATTATATATAGTAGTTTAATGTAGTACTGACACTAAAACTCTGAAAACTAGAATTTTTTCCTCACACTGTAATTTTCATTTTGGGTGAACTATACACGATACATATTGTTGCATGTTTGTATTGCGATATATTGTGACATGATGTATTGTTCCACCCCTAAACAGCACAGAATCATTTAAAGGAAAGCAGCGTGAACATGAACCCTGTTGTGTTGTCAGGTGGTGCAGTCCTTCAGGCTTCATCTTCAGGTCGCTGATATGTCAGGAATGGGTCTAGCCTCCACTGCTCGAGCCATCATTCACATCTCTGACATTAACAACCACGCTCCCAGATTCCAGCCCGCCGTGGTACGAGACCGACTGAAAACATGCACAGTCTGTGATGTTCAAGTACAGAAACATCCTAACTTTAGAGTCCTATCTTAATGTTTGAT
The DNA here is from genome assembly GCA_021464565.1 of Rutilus rutilus. NCBI lineage: Eukaryota > Metazoa > Chordata > Actinopteri > Cypriniformes > Leuciscidae > Rutilus > Rutilus rutilus. The sequence goes on along the minus strand of JAJAQA010000003.1, from coordinate 56,561,374 downwards.
AACCATGGCCATTTCAGTAAGGACCTCATATGTGACCCTGGACCACAAAACCAGTCTCGAGTCGCACGGGTATATCTGTGGCAATAGCCAACAATACATTGTCTGGGTCAAACGTATCAATTTTTCTTTTATGCCAAAAATCATTAGGATATTAAGTAAAGATCATGTTCCATGAAGATATTTTGTAAATATATAAAACATTTATTTTTGTGAGTGAATGCAGCACGATCGCCAACATAAATGAACAACTTTAAAGGAGATTTTCTCAATGTTTCGATTTTTTTGCACCCTCAGATTCCAGATTTTCAAATCATATCTCAGCCAAATATTGTCATATCCTAACAAACCATACATCAATGGAAAGCTTATTTATTCAGCTTTCAGATGACGTATACATCTCAATTTAAAAAAAATTGACCCATGTGACTGGTTTTGTGGTCCAGGACAATTAGTTGTCATTTGGTTGTCATTTAGGACAAAAGCTATTACAAAATGGCATTTTTTAAGTGCATAATCTTATCTTAACTACATATAGGAAAAGGATATTACAGAAGCATCCTAACTCCACAAAAAAAATCCTAAAAAGTGTATTAACTTTAGGACAATTCTTTTATTTTTATTTTATTACATTTTTTTTCTTCAATTTTTATACATTTTTTTTTTGCACAGTCTGTGATGTTCATCCGATCTGTTTTCTGAGCTGTTGTTCCAATTTTGTGACTGCAGTACAACATGAATGCAATGGAGAACAAGCTTCTGGCGGAGGTGGGCCGGGTCAACGCCACAGATGAAGACCAGAGAGGGGGAGAGAACTGGAGGATTAAGTACACCATCGGAAAGGGAAATCCTTTACGAAACTTTGCTATCCACACAGACCCAGTCTCCAACCAAGGCATCATTTCTGTGGTTAAGGTGAGATTACTGACACCAGTGAAGACTGTGGTTCATCATACACGCTTAAAAATACGTTAGAAATATTTTTCACAGCAAAAGAACCATTTTGGGTTCCCCTAAAGATCTTTCAGTGATCAGTTCTTAAAGTCCCTCTGTGGTGAAAATCCAGCTTTTAATGTTGTTTGTACAGTGGTGTAGTCTAGTTTTTTTTGTAGTGAGTATACTGTGATAGAAAATAAAAAAAAAGAAGAAAAAAATTATTTTTAAATCATTACATTTGAACATTTTCGTGCTGAGAAAATACTGGTAAAAGACAAAAAAATATATATTTTTTTTATAATAATTGTACATATCTCTCTTATTCCTTCCTTATAACTCAGGAAGGAAATAAGGTACACTGAAGCTCCCCTACATGTGAGCTGCATCTGGATCATATTTTGTGGTGATTGCATAAAGTAATCAAAAGTTACAGCATTTGGAACCAATGTTAGTCCTTGACGCCCCCTAATGGGCATTTTTTAAATTGTTCCTCCGTGAGGAATATCTTGTGATTAACGCAATGAATTATGTTGATTCTGGACTAATGTCAATCGAGAGCATCCACTGTAAGTAATGATGTGCGATTTTCTATGATCTGTGCATGTTTCATGAAGTTACAAGCGAAAACGCCACGTGAAAGCTACATTTTTTAGTTTTTAGTTTTTAGTTAGCGCGTGTGGAGTTTTGTGTGTCGTAACTCCGTCAGGAATATTCTCGTGATTGACGCAATGGATAATCATTTTAATAGTGAGAATCTGCTGTAAATCATTTTCCACGATCGGAGGTCTATGTGGTGTTTTTAATCTGATTTAAGACAAGCCATGTGTAAATTCATAAGTCGACACCATTGCTGAGTATTTTCTCCTTAAAAAAAAACATATTTTTTAAATGCAGCCTAAATGTTATCTTCGGGTCAGGAATCAACATTAAAGGTTTGAGGTTCTGTTTGAGTATTTATCCCTCTTTTTCCATCCGCTTCAATGTGTGAATGTGTTTTTATGTATTATTTGCACATACATTTCTAATACAGTGTCTCTGCTCTCTTGCAGCCGCTGGATTATGAATCTCAGGCGGAGTATCAGCTGGTTATAACAGCAGAGAATGAAGTCGGGCTTAAAGCCCCATACGAACAAATACACAGCGCTACCGTCACCGTCAGAGTGATGAATGAAAACGAGGCCCCGATCTTCTACAAAAACCCCATTAAAGTCACTGTCCCGGAGTCTGTTGTTCCCGGTACTGTGCTGGCCACGGATATCGCTCATGATCCAGATAATGCCAAGCTGAGGTGAGGCTCACTTCAATCACATCAATACCTGATGAAGCCGTGTAGATGTTCCTGGATCTTAGTTCTGGAACAATATTCTTATCAAGCAATCATATCCCTAAGCTTGACATTAACCTAAAACTGTAGTAAAAAAGAGTAATACAAAATGTACTTCTAAATCTGATTTATAACAAGTTATGAACTCAGGAGCAGTTGCTCTTTGCGTAACCCTTGTGAAAAAGAAGTGTGCTTAACTTTATTGAATGTGCTTCAAATCTGAAAGTATATGTCTAACAAAACTATACTTGCAGAAAATACAGTGGTAATAAAATAAAAGGCCGTTTAAATGTCCTTAAAAAGAGTACATTCATTTTTTCAAAAAAGAGCACTTTGTAATAATGTCAATTTAAAAGTACATTTACTTAAAAGTTCATTTTAAATAATCGTTTTATCTTTTGTCACGCTTTAAAGATGTACTTTGATATTTAACATGAAACATGCTAGCAATGCGATAATATATACTAGGAACTGCACAGCAATGCTCTAGCAACCATCCAGAACAAACTAGCAAACACATAGCAACACCCTAGCAACCACCCAGATTACCCTCGCAACTGCATAGCAACACCCTAGCAACCACAAAGCAACAACCCCAAGTACTCTAGCAATCGCATAGCAACACCCCAGCAACCACCCAGAATACCCTCAAAACTGCATAGCAACACCCTAGCAACCACTCAGAATACCCTTGTAACTGAAGAGCAACACCCTAGCAACCAAGTCAAGTCACCTTTATTTATATAGCGCTTTATACAATACATATTGTTTCATAGCAGTTTTACAGTGATAACAGGAAAATTATGCATTTCGGCTGTTGTTCATTTGAAGTCAGTTCACCACAACCACCCGAGTACCTTAGCAACCTTAGTACATAGCAACACTCTAGCAACTAACCTAGTAGTACCCTAGCAGTTGCATAACAACAACCCAGAATACCCTCGAAACCGCAACACCCTAGCAACCACCTTGAGTACCTTAGCAACCGCATGGCAACATCCTAGCAACCACCCAGAATGCCCTTGAAACCAGTTTTCAACACCCTAGCAAGCAACCCCCCCGAGTACCCTAGCAACCACATAGCAACACCCTAGCAACCACCCAGAACTCTCTAGAAACTGCATAGCAAATGATTTGTCTGAGAGACTTAAAACCTTCAACTTTCTCTCTTTCTCTCTCTAAAAACTATACCATAAAAAAAAAAAAAAACATTTAAAAAAACAATACAATTATGAAATTGCATATAAAGATGTCAAAAAAGCACTCTTAAATTCACTTAATTGCTGTAATATAAATTTAATTTAATTTATTTTCATTTAACGGTAAATAACATGCAGATAATCGTCTGAAACCATTACATTCAGTTTGCATTTGTGTATATATTCTTTTAAAGTATATTATTTCCGTAATAAATACTCTGTGCTAAAGTGCACTTCTTTTTCACAAGGAAAAGCTTGCATGCATTAAGCCTAATCTACTGTATGCCCTAAACTTTGAATTTTAAGAAATGTATTTTTGTTCAGGTTTGAAATCCTTCAGGATCCTGAGGGTAGGTTGGCTATTGACCGTGCGACTGGGCAGATCACAACCAGAACAACCTTCGATATCAAATCTCCTCACGTCAGGAACAACATTTACTCTGCCGTCGTGAAGGTCACGGATCAGGGTGAGCACCTCGGACCCCGAGAGACAGAGACAGCGGACTTTCTTTGAATTAAAATGTTGATGATGGTTCCTCTGTTTCCAGACGCCGACGGCATCTCTGCGACAGCGACTCTGGAGGTCAGTCTGTGGGAGACCAATGATTACCCACCAGTGCTGAAACCCTCCAGTGGGACGGTGTGCAGCAACTGGGACCGGGATAAACTGGGCCTGATGATCAGTGCGGTGGACGAGGACATGTTTCCTCAAGCCGACCCCTTCACCTTTCGCATTCCTGACCAAAACGTAGCTGCCAACTGGACCATCATAACTCTCAATGGTAAAACTTAAAACATCATTTATATGTATTTGTACTAGGGGTGTAACGGCACACAGAAGTCACGGTTCGGTATGTACCTCGGTTTTGGGGTCACGGTTTAATACGAGTTCGGTACATTTACATTCCTGATTGCTTAAAAAAAATATTAACAAAAATTGTTGATTTGTTACTCTAATTGATAGATTGACCAAGACTGCACGGTAAAATACAAAAGGCTGCTTTCAAACTTGTTGGTTTGATTAACGTATTGTGTAGCCTACGTTCCCAGCGAGCAATTTTGCGTTTAAAACACGTATAATATCCGTCCAATCACAGCCCAGACGTCTAGGCTAAAACTAGGCAGAATTTCACTGCAAAAAATGCTTTTCTTACTTAGTATTTTTGTGTGGTTTCCAGTCCAAATATCAAAAAATTCTTAAATCAAGATGCATTTACTAGATAAGTAAAATTAAATAAGATATTATGTCTTGTTTCCGGGGGAATTCATCAAAATTAAGTGAGTTATTGCTTAAAAAAAGCAAAATCATCTGTCCATGGGGCAAGAAAAATAATCTTAAATCAAACAGAAACAAGATTATTTTTCTTACCCCAGATCATTTTGCTTGTTTTAAGCAAAAACTCACTTAATTTTGATTTATTTCCCCAGAAAACAAGACATATGGCATTTTACTACTTGATTTAAGAATGTTTTTGATATTTGGACAAAAATACTAAGTAAGAAAAGCATTTTTTGCAGTGTTGGGCTGTCAGTGAAAATGTAATAGACTCTCTAAACTATAACCCAAGAATAGACTAGTCGTCAATTAGATAACAAAGAAATGAAATGAGTGAAGAAATGAAACAATTGGGGGGAATCAATTCACATAAACATTATAAATTAAGCTTATACTTGACAACCGCAGTTCATATCAATATCTTAACAAATAGAAAATAGCCTTAAATATTGTTTAGTTTAGTTAGTCGAGCACACGGCAAGCTTTTCTTGCGATTTTTCCGTGTATTTTAGTTTTTACATTCAAGAAGTTCGTTCAACATGCAACCGGTTTTCTGTGGTAACGAACAAATACCCGCCTGTATGTCCGGTATCTGAGGCTAAAGTAATAAATATTGAGAATGCAATGGCCCGTATTATATATCTCTGACTCCAAACGATCGGCCACTGATCCCATATCCAGATGATACCCAGCAAACACATTTACGTTGTGGCAACACAAGTAGAAACAAGTAAAAGTAGTCGATCTCCGAATGCAACGTAATGAACTGACTCCATATGAGGAAATGTCATGAACTTGTAATTTCAATGAAAAGCATGATTGATAACTTATATGTAAGTATATATAGGTAGGCTATAGCGGAGGATTTTCCCTAATTTTAGAAAAGAACCGCCCTCTCCACTTTTTTGAAAAAATGCACATGCTCCCGAGAGGGAACGCCTATTAAACGTGTGCACGAGAGCATGCACGAGCTAATCATAGCTTAAATTAACTTTTAGTAGCAGTGATTTTAAATGGATTTCTCCAAATAGCATGCCAAACTTTACCTGTCGAGTAGAAACTTCGCGACTGAGGCATCAGTGGGAAGCCCAACCTGTGTTTTGAGCGCACGCCATCGTGTGAATCGTGTGCACGAGCACGTACGACGGCCTTACGTAAACATATCACCAGAATGATTGACACTTAGGAGGACCAATAGTCTTGATGATCCACCCGGAAAAAGAAAATCCTCCGCTATACCTTTAATAAAAAAATGATCCATGAATTTATATGGAACTAAGCTTTAGGAGCTTTCCATCTTTACTCTCCTCATGTCACGTTGCATTCGGAGATCGACTACTTTTGACTGACAAAATTCCAGCCGCCGGAAACACTAACTGATAAAGTGAGTCGTACAAAATCTTTCTTTTTAGTAAACTCTGTGAACACAAACAATGTTCTCAGTGCTGGAGTTCATGTGTAGAGCCCCTGGTGACACTTCCAGCTAAGTTTCATGTTGTGTCGAGCCTTCTTAGTGTTTTAAAAATAGGGATTTTTGATGCTATCATAGTCGTGCCCCATTCACTCCCATTCAAAAGGCAATTTGACCTAAAACGAAAATACGGTCAAACTTAAAAGTGGCGTTTCCATCCTAATTATGCTTTTACACGAAAGTTTGCCTCGGGTAGATTAACAAAAAGAGCCTAGGTTCAATTTTGGCGAGAGTTACGCTTTAATGCCGTGAAATGCGAATATGAACGCTGATTAAATGAACGCAGTTGTGTCTATAATTTAAACTAAATAACTCCCGCTCGATTGGGACTAACAGTAGCCGCTGTTCATTTCTCTGCTGTTCGATTCTCGATTTTGAATCAAATTTCAATGCGATGTATGCATAGATTTGATTTTAGATTTGATCATAGATTTTAAATCTACGCATATATGGAATTGAAATTTGATTCAAAATCGAGAATCGAACAGCAGAGAAATGAACAGAGAAATGAATCGAGAATCGATTTTGAATCGAATCATGGGATCCCAAAAGATTCCCACCCCTAGTGTTCAGGATTCAGTTCGCAGGAAGGGATCTACCCCTGCTTTCCCAGACAGCAACATAGTGTCGGCCCAGATCCGGCACACATGTATTCCACACGGCCCGGATGTGGCCCGGATGTGGCCCGGATGTCTGGGTTAGCGATGGAGCTCACAGTGTTTACTCTGATTTCTAAAACCCCTTGTTTTTTCTTCTTGTCTCTTCACTTCCCCAGAGACCCATGCAGTTCTCCAGCCACTGACAGACATAGAGAGGGGGGAGTTCTCTATTCCTGTGGTCGTATCGGACTCAGGCTCCCCTTCGCTTTCCTCTAATGCTCTGGTCAACGTAACCGTGTGTCCCTGTGACAGTTTCGGGGACTGCAAGAGCTTCACCGCAGCCATCTTTGGAACCAAAATGGGAATAAGCTTCATTGCCCTTATGATTATTATAGGAAGCGTTGCTTTTCTCATTTGTAAGTTTCATTTAATTATGGGACATTTAATATTCTACAGTATTATTGATCTGCATTGACACCATTATATGAGAACTGAACTGAGCTGGACGATGACATCACGGTTTTCGTCAGAGCGGCTATATATATATCTATATAACTTTTAAAATATATATTAACTTTTTTTACAACAAAAATCAAGCAGCACTGAACTTACTTAAGCTGGACTGTGATGCTATTTTCTTCTAGACACAAACTTTTTTGCATTATTTTCCTGCTTTGAAACAAATAATGTGTATTTTAAAAAGCGCTATAGAAATAAAGGTGACTTGACTTGACTAAGTAAACGCTGTATTTATGTGCATATGCCTATATAATACCCAGACAGCAACAAAGTTTTGGCCCAGATCCGGTATATCTGGATTCCACACGGCCCGGATGTGGGCCGGATGTGGGCCGACTCTGGCTACCAACAAACCATTACCCTGATAAGCTGTAGTATATACTTGAAATGTGCTTTAATAAAACCTGATTGTGTGTTTCCAGGTCTTCTCCTTCTCGCTGTGGCGGTGAGGGGTTGCACGAGGCAGAACATGGGAAAACGAGGAAGTTTGCTGGTCGGAGCGTCTGACGATGACATCCGAGACAACGTCTTTCATTATGACGAGCAGGGAGGCGGTGAAGAGGACGAGGTGAGGGACAACATTTTATAGTCTAGATACATTTTGCGCAATTGAATACTATGATATATTATGTAAAGGCCATACAATAGAGTAGATAAAGAGTAGCACATGAACATGCTACAGTTTCTGAAGTTTATGTTTACATTTGTCAAAATGTTCATTACACAGCAGAGGACACCAAAGACATTTGTACAGTCATTTTTATTTTTATTTTTTACAATCGCTTGGACACATTTCTCAATACTTGGGTCACTTTGAGCACAAAAGCAGTCTGTGTGGGATAAAATAAGATCATTTTTCACTGCTCTGGCACAAAATACATTAGACTTCCACATTTTAAATAATTCCACATTATTTAAAAAAAACTATAATATATTATTACCCGTCAGTTTAATTTTCTTATTTTAATGATAATAAGCCAATTATTAGGCTCTGTTTTTGTTCACATTTTCATTTTTATTCACGAACGTACAGGACAAGCATATATGCTAGATAATGCATTTCTTTATTTGTGAAGAGACTGTGTGTCACCTTTCAGGTTTCATCATGAATGTCCAGTCAACCGCTATAAACTTTGTGCTTTGTTACTTTTGATATCTGTTATCTAATTTGATGAAGGTCTCAGCTTTCAAATTCTGTCCAGTGCTTGTCTATCTGTGTTCTGCGCTTTTTTCCTGATTTTGATGATGAATTTTGTCTATTTTTTTTTTTTTTTCCTTTTTTTTTTTTTCAGTACAAAAAATGCTAAACTTAGACAAAAAAGTCATTTTTATTGTTAGCATTGTGATTTCATAATATTTAGATATGAATCCAAAAACTTGTGAAAAGATATCTTTCAGTTAGTCAAATAGCAATAGCCATCTAGTGGCTAAAATGCAAATTTTTTACTTTAAAACTACATTTTCCAAAATATGGGCAAAAAATTTACACTAAACCATATCCCTATAAATGCAATTTAGAAATTTGGGTAGTTTATAAAGTGAATTTTACATAAAAAGTATAAAATTATATTAATTTATTTATATAAATTTAAAATAGATCATAAATCCTCCAAAAACTGCACAAATGTGGAGTAAAAACATTAATAAACAGAGTAAAATTACATTTGTTGAAAAAAAGAACTATTATACTGTTATTGTCTGGGGTCCCCAAAGACCACGAGTGTCACTACAAACGAAGACCATACTTGTGTGTTTGTTGTATTTATTTGTGTTTTGAAGTGAAATGGGGAATGTCCTGAAATACCTAAAGCTGTTTCCGTCCAATAGGATGCATTTAATATCGATTTTCTGAGGAACCCAAGTGACACGGTCCCTGTCCCAGCCTCATTTTTCCCTCAAGACTGTGGCCTTCCCAGAGGAAAGCAACCTCTAAGAAAAGACGCACCCCATAACCTGCCGTCTCCTACATATCCGCGCAAAACCCCCGGAGACCCGACCGACATCGAGGATTTCATCAATGTTGTAAGCGACTTTTCTTTAATAAGAAATAAGGGTCCCGCTTTATATTAAGTGTCTTTAACTACTATGTACTCGCATTTAAACCAATCATCCTCTGTTACGGTGTAATTATACATTTAAGTACAGAGTAAAATTAATTAACTACGTTTACTTACAATAGTGTTCAGGGTTAATTGCATGTAATTATGTACAATTTGCATTCGCTACTGCAGTAACAACATTTAACGTGTAACAAGTATACTGTAAAATAAAGTGTTACCAATTTTTTTTAATGCAAATACATAGTAGTTAAAGAAATCCAAATATAAAGTGAAAAAAGATTGTCTAAAATATTTTTGGGTAATTCACAGGAAAATTCTTTAAAAGTTTAAAGCAAGAAATACCAATTCTCTTCAAGTACCACCATAACAACTGTGAGACTGAGACACCTCAAACATATTCCAGCATCTTCAATAGTTCTACTGTAATCCACAGTCCTAAATATGAGGCAATATTTGCAGAGTTTTATTAGTTATTTATCATTACTAATCCAAAATAAGGGTTATTTTAACTCCGTGAACGCAAGTTTGAAATTTAGTGTTAGTGAAATTGAATTTCTAAGTATTGAAGAAGAAAAAAAAAAAGAAATGACTCAAAAGTATTTTTTTAAAAACTTTTTATGACCCATAAAGATGCAATGAAGATGAATGCACACATGCAAAGTTAAACAGATGATAAAGACATAATGCTACATGTTCCAGTAGTAGATGTAGCAGTGTGTGTGTGTGTGTTTCTGATATTCTGATGGAGAACAACATTTTAAAAGAGTTTTATTATAATTGATTTGTAATAAACAATGAAAATCGATAACAATCTCCCTGTTTCGCGCTTGACCCGAGCAGGGTCTGGACGCCGCCGACACCGACCCGAACGTCCCGCCGTACGACACCGCGCTGATCTACGACTACGAGGGCGACGGCTCGGTCTCAGGAAGCCTCAGCTCCATCGCCTCCATGGGCTCGGATGAAGACCAGGACTACGACTACCTCAACGACTGGGGGCCACGCTTTAAAAAACTGGCTCACATGTACGACCCACGTTAGACGCCACACGGATCCTGTTGTTCAAGACGTCCAGATACTCTCCAACATGCATGTCCTTCGAAACCTCACGCCCCATCTTCTATATGAGAGAGTGCTCATGATGCATGTTAGGGGAGGTTTACAGAATTGATAAATGGACTATATATTCCCCAGTGATGTGATTTTGTTAAAGGAGTGTGTCAGAAGAGAGAATGTCCCCTTTCCGTCGTGGATCAGTGAAGTATTTCAGCATGCTGACGTGACAGGTGCTGTGAACGCACCAACTGGAGAGAGGACAAACTGATTAGACATGGTGCAAACAGGGATGCCTTGTTCATACAACGTTTGTCAAGTTCTTGAGGGATTATTTTAGCTGATGACCAATACTGAGGTTTGCTGAGCATGTGGGGCACATGGAAAGAATGAAGCACCCGAAAATTATACGCTTAATCACTCATAACTGGCATTCTAAACCCTTATGACTTTCTTTCACTCATGCAACACAAAATGAGGTTTTTTTAAATATATTTTGTTGAATTTCAGGCTGCTCTTTTGTATATGCTTTATGTACACATGCATACATGCTTTTTAGGGGTGGGCGATATGAACAAAATCTTAAATCACCATTTTCATTATCACAAAAAACCTCAAGCGTACTGAAGACAAGTAAACTGATAAAACAAGAACAAACCCAGACAGCGACATAGTGTCGGCCCACATCTGGATTCCACACGGCCCGGATGTGGGCCGGATCTGGGCCGACACTATGTCTGGGAAGAAATTAATAACTAGCATATAGGAAAACGAACTGCAATTGAACAAAGACACAAATGAAACCTGAAAAACATCAAGCACTAGAAATAAGAAATACTACATAAATTGTATAAAGTAATCAAATATATATATATAAAACAAAGCATAATCTTCACTTTGTACATTAAATATACATTTATTCTTATTAAAGTTACTAAAGTGATTCAGTGAAGAGCAGTAAAGAGATGACGGACTGCAGCAGGTTTATTAGGCGTCTGTCACTTTAAGACCGAACGCACGGGTCTAATATACTGTTACACATGCGCTTTCACTCAAAACATAAATCACTGTGTTTACGAGGATACTCGCAAAGATGGACGTTTTGACATAAGTGTGTGTATTTAACAGTTCAAGCCCAATTAGACGTAAAAAAGAACTTGTGAAAGAGCCAATGAGAGCTTTTAAATCTTGTGTAATTTAAATAAAGCATGTTTGAGTCAATACATGTGATAAACTGTATTGATTCTTCAGGAATGTCTTTTTAAGATTGACTGACTGATAAAATGACTTTTTAAACGTGATAACTTTGTTTTTAACCATTCTTTTTATATATGACTAGTATATTGTGTAATATATTTGCTTGTAATACTATTTTTTTTTTTTGCTTGCCTGCAATTTACCTTCAAAAGTATCCCAAGACATTTAAAGAGCCTTAATATTAGTAATACTAATTTTCATATGCAGCGTAACACAGTTTGCCAAATTAATGATGCTTCAAATGTAAATATTTTTGTTTTCCCCTTCAGGAAGAAAAGTTTGACATAATTACACAATACCTATTATTCTTTTGTTTTGTTTCTCAATTTTGATTTACATGGTTTTGTTTTTAATATTTATTTCATAAAAAAATGTAAAATGCTGTCATTATCTTTACAGTTATGAATAAAAGATTGGAATGATACCTGTCTGTATTTTTAATAGGGATATATCGGCCACAATATCGGTATCGGCCGATATATGTTAATTTTTAATGTTTTCATTATCGGCCCAATAAGAAAATTTGTCCGATATATTAAAACTGATAAATAATGGATTATTTCCTTCAGCTGAGACACTTCAGATGTGCTCTGTTCAACATGATGGTTCTGAATGGCTTGAAATATGATTGAAATCACTTCAAAAAAGGAAAATACAGTAAAGTCTGTCATATCGGCTACATAAAATTATCATGAGAACATTATAATTGTGTGTTTGGGACATGGATTTAATGGTGAGACTTTTGTTTTTGTAATAAGGCTCTCAAAAATAATATAAAAATTCAGATTTAGATTTATCGGCCAATATATCGGTTATGGGGATATTCTGGGGATATCTAATTTGATTTTATCAATAAATTCCACTAGAAACAAACCTTGTTGTATTATTTTAATTTAATACTGTGAAGCTGCTTTGATACAATCTGTATTGTGAAAAGCGCTATACAAATATACTTGACTTGACTTATCGGCTTTCAAATATAAAGAATTATCGGTTATCGGTATCGGCCAAAATGTTCATCTCTAGGATGCACCGTATAAAATTTCTCAGCCGATACCGATTATTCAGAATGATATTGGCCGATAGTTTGTTTTTTCTTATGGATAAAAAAAAAAAACTCACTCAAATAATGCTGCAAACTATACAGAAACCCTCTCATTTGGTACATTACTATAATATTAGAGGTTAAAATTAACAACAGCTATTATATTCAACTGCTATTTATTTCCAGATATAATATTTACACTCAAATAAAAGCTGAAATGTTTGTATAAAACTCAGTTACACATATAAGGTAGTTTTCATAAGCACTTTCAAACATACATATATAATTAACAGTAAATAAGCTCTTTCTCTAGTGTGTTTATAGCTAACACTGTTAACTTTCCTGAGGTCAATGCAACATTAAGTGATATTTTAACTTGATCTTTCCACGGCTGAAACACTGATTGAGATTACGAGACGATACAGATTTCGGTAAGTTGTGGTACTGTCTCTTTCAACATAACTTCTGATATTAATGCATGTTTTTCTTGATATAATTTATATTAAAGTGGAGGAATAGACTCGCGCTGCTGCTTGAACTGAGGCGCTACAGGGATCCGTCACATTTAAGAGCATCAAAACGCCATTTATTATTTGAATTTCGTGATAAAATGGACAGAATTTGAAAGATTGTGTCTTTTTAGAAGTAACAGCACAGAGCTACATGAGATAATTGGATGAGAGTAAGACATACGTGATTCGTATCTACAAATGATGTTTAGTATAGGGAAAAAAACTGCAGATCTGGCAACCCTCTCTTGTACCCTTATTAATGATCAAGCTATAGAAGTGGTGAAGCAATATAAATACCTTGGTATTAAAATCGATGACAAACTCACCTTCGAGCCACAAGTTGACGCTGTCTGTAAGAAATCACATCAACGCATGTTTTTTTATCGTAAACTTCACAATTTTAATGTCGATAAGACTTATGAGGATGTTTTATTGAATCCATTCTTTCTTTTGCCCTTGTGAGTTGGTTTGGGCCCCTTACGCTTAAAAACAAGAATAGGCTGCAATATATAGTTAATGTGTGTGGCAAAATTTCCCACAACTCTCTGACTGACTTAAATTCTGTATATGAGACAAGGACCCTCAAGAAGGCACAATCAGTCCTGGCTGACCCAAGTCACCCCCTGAACAGCTGCTTCATTTTTGTTGTAAAAACTCTTTTGTCCCTGCTGCTATAGGTCAATGTGTGTTGTGGACTTCTGTGTAGTATGTATTTATTTAGTTTTTTTACTGATTGTATGGTTGTTGTTTTGTATAATCTGTGTGTTACTTATGTCACATGCTGCTGCACAACGAATTACCCTCGGGGATAATAAAGACTCCTTGAACCCTTGCTCAAACTACGGGTGATTCATAGGGTCAAACAGAGCTTGCTTTTATGTAGCTGTTTTGAGCTGTTAATGCTTTATTGTGGCATTAACTTGTCCTGACTAACTCAACACGAGATAAATCTTCACACACACCGAGTTGCAGTCGGTCATGTTTTTCCACACCCTTTACATTGACAGGATATAATCAGCCGATACATCGGCGCATCCGTAATTTTTAATGGAGAAAAGAGACAGTGATTTAGTTTGCAGTGGTTGTTTTGGCAATTTATATGTAAAAAAGGTGAAATAATAATAGGAAACCCTTTATTTTAGTGTCCTTGTTACACTTTGCATGTAGTTACTACAGAAATAACTATAAATCATGCATAATTACATGTAACTAAACCCAAACCCTAGAGTAAGTACATGTAGTTAATCAATATTACTCAGTACTCAAATGTATAATTACACTGAAACAATGACACTTTAAAATAAAGTGTCACTTCATAACAGTAAATGTTTAGTCATCTACCAAAAGCATTATTTGAGATTAATCACGTTGCTCAGTAAAGAACTCTTGGGACATTGCACACAAATATAATAATTTATTGCATATGGTGCAGAATATCCACTGACATCACAAGATGACTTCAGACACTGGCAATGCTTACCCGGTCTAACAAAACCGGTCTGAGCTGGTCCGGAAAGACGCTCAACTACTGTTTTAAAAACAGATTTCGTGCAATTCTCAGAGGAGGTTTCTACTACTCTTTAAAAGAGTGACTCCTTTACTGAGAAGAACAGTCTTGCTCTTAAATGCTTGATTGATGCTTATAAGTTGCCTTGGTTTCTTAATCAAATGTCCTAAAGACATTTAAAATATAATTACAGGCCAAAATGATCAGGTCATCGACGAACACGTTGCCATTATTGTTCAGTCAGTCAGATCAGGTCTAGCTGGAACATCAAGAGCGAGAACCACAGAAACATTTGGGTTTTTTCTTCCCTTAAAAGCAGAATTTTGACCGATCCTGTGAGATTGTGCTGGCGCTCACGCTGGGCTCAGGTTGATGTCGTCGTCCTGCGTGTCTTTGCGGGGTCTCTGGGGTCTGCGGGGCTCGTCTTCTCCAGTGTCCTGCTTGTCTCGTTCGGCCTCCACCCAGCTTTGAGGAGCAATCATCTTTTTGGGTCCAAACGGAGAAGGTCCCAGCAAAGCCTCGATGTCTTCATAGTTGACCACTTCCCTCTCAAGCAGGGCATTAGCCAGCTGGAAAACACAATCACAGCAAACAAGAACAATAACTGAAGAAAAAACGAAATGTTTAATTTGACTATTTTTAGCTTCAGTGATTCCAGGATTTCAAGGACTTTTTAAGCACTACTTTTTAGTTTTTTTCCCCCAAGGACTACAATCAAAGATCTCATTTATCAAACAAAATCTTTCTTTATTATCTTTTAACTTCTAAAAAAGGTTAATAGATAAATACAAATAAACTAATAAATTATTAATTTATTTGTACCAAAATGGTATGAATAAAGTGCAGCACATGCAATGACTGCGGTAACTTTAACCATTGAAAGGATACGATGACAAAGATATCCATTTCCTTATTCAAACTGATATTTTCTCTCATGAATACATGACGAATTCAAGAATATGACTTGAAGAATAAAAGATGTAAAAAAAAAAATTCTAAATAGACTGTAGCAATTGCCATACGCAAAATTGATGCATAATGAACATTTTTCAAGAACTGCACTAACTCTGTCCTAACCACACACGAGATGCGATAAGATTCCAGCGACAAGCAGTTTGTCCACACACGACTACAAGCGCCAAAATCAATTAAGCTTAACAGCCAATCAGAAGTGTGTGTGGGCGGAGTCTCTCTTCAAGCGCACTGCACTCACAACCAAATCAGTCAAACATAACAGCCAATCAGAAGAGTGTGTGGGCGGAGTCTCTCTTCAAGCGCACTGCACTCACAACCAAATCAGTCAAACATAACAGCCAATCAGAAGAGTGTGTGGGCGGAGTCTCTCTTCAAGCGCACTGCACTCACAACCAAATCAGTCAAACATAACAGCCAATCAGAAGAGTGTGTGGGCGGAGTCTCTCTACAAGCGCACTGCACTCACAACCAAATGGATGGACATATACATTTACAAGTACATAATCAAATTCTTAAATAGTATGTATTTTTAATCATTTTTAAATGGTGTAATGCAATCTTTGCCATAGAATAGGCTGTTTGTTCACAGTTTGGACGTTCTTCTCTCCTTTAAATTATTTTCAAGATCTGAGGTAGATTATCCATTGTCGCTTTCAGTGTCTATAATGGTCACGCAAAATGATATTCAAACTCACATTAGATGCTTTAAACATTTAATAAAGCACATAATCAGTACCAGAGATTATCATTGCCACACTTTGTATGTTTTTGTTCGAGCTGCGATCGTAGCTGGTTAGGACAAAAACTCTGATTAACAAGGAAAAGAGGCATTTTATCGCGTGTCGTGGCGTTGTGTCGCGTCTGGGTCGAGACACAGTGTTAAGAACATCTTCATTTCTTAACTTCTTTTTGGGGAAAATTGAGCTTGCTATGCTAACAAGGATGTGAGCATGTCTTACCAAAATAAGTTTGTCTCTGTTTTCCAGAAGCAATTTCTCTGTGCGCCTGTAGGCCTGTGCTATTAGCAGCTTAGCTTCCTGAACATGGGAGAAAGGAATAGAAATAAATAACCACACACACATATTCAAGATAAATGAGATTTAACACCCACGTAAGCCTCTGTAACATTCAATTCACTTTTTTTTTTTTTTTTTGTATAGCGCTTTTCACAATACACATCGTTTCAAAGCAGCTTTGCAGAAAATGCATGAGTCCACATTACAATTTACAGTGATCTGTTATCAGAGGAACTGTATAAGTTATGCATTTCAGAAATGTACGTATACAAAAATCACAGTTAGCTAAAAATGTATTCATTTAAACAATGTAATAATTTAAGGCAGAAACAATGAGCTCATTGAAGTACTGAATACTTGTTTGTTAACAAATGATTATGACATTTAGAAAATGTAGCATTGGTGCATGTTGATGATGCACAGGCTGAACGATTAATCGCAACTTCCATGTAATCGCACTAAAATCGATTTAGCCTATCGTGATTTTGAAATTGCAAAGGCTGTGATTATGTGTTACGTGCAGGGCAAGGAACCAAAACTCCATCAGTGGCAGAATGGAGAAAAAAACCTTGGGAGAAACCAGACTCAGTCGCTCTCAGTTCTCCTCTGGCCAATGAACGAACAGTGTATGATTATGATTCAGGCAGAATTATAGGTCAGAATTCAGATTGGTTTGGAATAACCATCTCTAGTGTGTGTGTGTGTGAGAGAGATGCCCTCTGGTGTTCAGATGAAGCATCATTTACTGCTGATCACAGAGCCGTGCTTCACTGACAAGCTGCACATAAAATAATCGCAGCCTTTGCCAAATCACGTACATTAATGTTAATGTATGTTCTCGTACTCACATGGTCCATCTGCTGTTGGAGGCCTTGGCTGAATGGTCTCCGTCCAATTCCTCCCTGATCATCTTCGGGGAAAGACATCTGGCCCACGCTGGCAACCATGCCGTACTGCTTCACCATGGAGTAGGCCACCCGCGTCACCTTGCGTAGGTCATCCTGAGCACCTATGAGGAGTTTATACGTTATCTGGCGTCTGGGACTACCTATACATATCTATGAAGTCAGGTCTGTGTCTGCACACCAATTGACCTTACAACAGTGGTTACTTAACCACGCCTACCGCTAAAACAAAAAGACGTACCAGATGATTTTGGAATAAATACGTCAAATTAGAGCTGCACAATTAAACGATTGTGATCTTCATTCAAACACCCACATGATTTTATTACTAACTAACAGTGATTCTTCAGACTATTAAAGCTTTGACAAGTACGATCACAGCGAACATTCAGATCTGTGTTCTGACCCAGAGAGAACCGTTGTCATGATATGAAACAACTTCACAAACAGTCTTTTCAATCACACAGTATCATTATTTCTGTGTTACAATCATTCAGATCATCACAGATGTACTGGGATTAAACTTTTATAGTTCAGATATAAACACTGATGTCTACGGTAGCGATCAAAATAGAGGAAATCACCTTTTGAAGGAAACTTGACCCTCCAAATAAAGATTGTATACATTACAGCGTTACACCAGTAGGTGGCGACAAGTAACGTTAAAAAAAATGTATTTGACATTGAATAATTCAAGAGATTCGTTCAAATACGCAGATTAATCCAGAAATGAAACAAGTTAAGTCTTTATGAGTGAGTCATTGAATCATTCACTCAACTCAATAAAAAAATAAAAATTTCAAATGAATTAAATTAGCAATTATTATTGTCATCCTCTAGCCTGGGTTTCCCCATGCAGCCTTGAGTGCAGCGCGATTTTATTCACGCTGCTAGGCAGCCTGGACACCATGGACCAGATTTTCCCCTCAAAAAGGGAACCAATCACAGAACGGGGAGGGAGCAGCAAGACGATGACGACGTCTATGCGACACACCGAAGCAGTTTGTTTATATCTATGGATCCAACATGGCAGCAGACGCGAAGTTACCTTTCGATGCAGCCTTAGGTAGTGTTCTAAGTAGTTTAGAACAAGTTTATTTCGTCTTCTTCCTCGTCGGATTTCTGCCCCTCTACATGCGTCATCTGGTATAATTGAAACGATTGGCTATGAGCTACGTGCAGGCGCATTTGATAGACATTCGTAGCAACCAATAAACGGCTCTGGGCATTCGTAAACCACGCCTCAAATACGAGAAAATTAACATGTGGTTTCCAGACCACGTCTCAATGAGAAAGAGGTCTGACGTTAGCCAGGCTAGTCATCCTCTTAATTGCATGTTATTTTGTTTAGCTGACTATTCAGAACTGTGGAAGAATCATGATCTCTATTTTTAAAAAACTGTGATTGAATTTATCCAGAATTGTGCAACTCTACTTCAAATGCAGTTTATGATAGTTTGACATCATGCATAAATCAAGAAAGCACAAGCTTGTGTATCATGTTGTTATTTGAAACTCTAATATAAGGGCAGAAGACAAGAAAGTAGTTAAATTACAAGGGCAAATCTACCCAAGTGTTAAGAAGTCGTCATAAACACTAGGCGCGTTTCAATTACAGATTTGCGAATTTTTTCGAAATGTCGACAAAAAACAATTGCAAAATGACGGCGTTTCCATTGACTCGATGTTATGCGACTAAAACTTAATTTTTTCCTCTCGTGATAAGTAAAATCATTCCAAAAACCATGAGGTTTATGTACTATATCTTGTATTATGTACTGGCCATTATTATTAATGGAAGGAGATGTATGTGTGTTTTCCAAGCATTAATGGTAAGGAACGACCCTTATTATACTTGTGAGCGGCACATATGAGGTGTTTCTGGGTGTTTCTCCCTCATTTCTGCTTTGAGGTCTTTGATTGTGGCATTTATTTGAGGTTTAGAATCCATTATTCCTGTAATTCTTCTGTCTTATATGAATTTAATAAAGAACTCTGTCTCGTATTCTGTCCAAACACACCGCCTCATCTACGTCAGGTGACCTGTAAATGCGCAAAAACTGCTTCCATTGCAGTTTTGCGAAATATTTCTTTTTCGAATTGCCTGAAAATTGCCCTCATGCGAGCGTAAAAACTTTTTTGCGATAAATGGGAGTTTTTGCTAAATTGACGTGTTTCCATTGGGCGTATTTTCACTTCGCAATTTCAATTTGCGCAATTTGAAGGGTAATGGAAACGCGGCTACTGACATTAACACGCAGAAATAATGTGTACGGACACTTTGCAGATGCAAACAGGTGAATAATGTGTTTCTTGTGTGTATTTTTCTTAAAATAAAGTTAACTGAATGTCACATTATTTATTACTTTCCAGAGCACCATGTGCACCAGATTACGGCAAGTTTGATCCAACGCTTGCATTTACAAAATTACAGACAGACATAATGACCAGAAAGCCTTTAACTAGCCACTCTGGATACCTAGTGTCCAAAAGACGTGCCCTAATGCCTTTTAACCATAGACGAAGGAATCTGGCAAAAAGGAGGTTTGTCTGTGTCTGACAGTTCAAATGGCTGATAGCAACAGGGCTTCCTAGTGCAGCGATTTGATTGGCTATTTGGGCTATCAATAATTTTTCTGTCATTCCTAGCAAATAAATACTTCCTACAAGTCAAACTGTGTTTTTCCTCCAGAGGGCGCCCCTGAGCACCAATCAAATCTGCTAATACGATTTCTTAGGTACGTATTTATAATTCTCACATTGACGGTGTGTTATGAGATTATATAAGTGTGCAGAATAGATGACATACCTGTGGTGACCTTATTGAAGGTGATGGCCTCAGAGGCTCGTCCACCCAAAGCCATGCACATTCTCTCAAACAGCTGCTCTTTAGTGAACAAATACTGGTCCTTCGGCAGGATCTGAGCGAAGCCCAAAGCGGCGTTCGTCCGGGGAGCGATTGAAACCTGGAGGACAAGGCCACAGATCAAAACACCAGCACAATGCAAATATATTATATAATACACTGCCTGGCCAAGAGAAAAAGAAAAAAAAAAGAAAAAAGAAGAAGTTGCGGTTTGGATTTAAATAGGCAAATGCATAAGAGTCTATGATTAGATCATAATTGGCGTGATTATTATGTTTCTATCATGTTATATGTTTGGCAGCAGTTCTTGACCAAAGATTGATGCACCTCTTGATGGAGATAAATGATGTGATGTTATTTCCATCAGGTTTTGTTCAAGATCTTGTATTGCCAATGCATGAGTCCAGCACTCTGAAGTCTCTTCCAGAACATCCCAAAGTCTCTCAATGAGTTTAAGGAGCCGATTCATGTGTGGAAATGACTCTTCATGCTCCTCACAACCATTCTTTCACAGTTTGAGCCTGATGAGTCTTGAGATTGTCATCCTGGAATATGTTCATGATGTTCTTCATACATGGTTGTTTAAGAAATGAAAAGCTACACACTTCATCAATCAGGGCTTGAAGAACTGCTGCCAAACATATAGAAACATAATTACTGCAATAATGAACCAATCATAGACTCTAAAAGTCCCCCTGTGGTGAAAATCCAGCTTTTAATGTTGTTTATGTGTCTATGTGGTGTTTTTAATCTGCTTTCAGACAAACCATGTGTAAATTCATAAGTCGACACTATTGCTGAGTATTTCCTCCTTAAAACTGCAGTGAACCAAAGACAGTCTCAAAAACACGCTTTGAAATCGCTGGTGTTTCTGACGTCACAAACTACCTTGTAACCAATCAGATCAAAGTGTGATCGTCAACCAGTGGATCTCTGAGCTGAGTGAGTGAGTGGAGGCGGGGCACATTTGCATATTCATAGATCCTTTTTAAATCCAAACTGCGACTTTTTTTGCCCAGGCAGTGTATAATGTATAATATACCTAATAATATAATATAGGCACAAAATAATGTAATATATATTCATGTCTTAATGCCACATGTCTTTGTCATTCTTAATTAAAAATAAATTGTTAATTTATTACTAATATCCAATTCTGATATTCCCAGGTTGTTATGGTCACGCAGGTTCGTTTACGTATCAAACTCGTGGCCAAGAGAAATAAAGTGAACCGAACATGTCCCCTCCCGGCCATACACACAAGTCTCATGGACCACGTTTACAGTAGTGCTTGACAGCACTTACCTTCATGACAGCTTCGGTGTGTTCAAGCAGCCATCCGACTAAAGCATGACCAGACTCATGGAAGGCCACCACCCTCTGCTCTTCTTTAGACAAGATTTTATTCTTCTTCACACTCCCTGCACGTCACAAACAACATAAAACAGATGCTGACTGTGCAGAAACCTCTGGGGTAATATCACAGCACAGTGTTTTTAGGAGCTGAATACCTGCGATGACTCTTTCCACAGCATATTCAAAGTTAAAGGTGTCGATGGACTTGAAACCCTCTCTGGCAGCGTGGAGAGCGGCTTCATTGCAGATGTTGGCGATATCGGCCCCTGGAAAATATGAACAACGTGGCAGATGTGGTGCCAGGTAGTGTTAATTTTGACAGCTATACATATATTTTTTAGTCAGTCTTAGTCCTATGGAAGCTTGTTTCCGCCACAGAATAAAACAATTTAAAAGATAATGGTTACTTTTTATCTCAATTGCGAGTTTACATCTTGCAATTCTGACTTTATTTCTCAGAATTGCGAGATATAAAGTCAGAATTGCGAGATATAAAGTCAGAATTGCGAGATATAAAGTCAGAATTGCGAGATATAAAGTCAGAATTGCGAGATATAAAGTCAGAATTGCGTGTTATAAAGTCAGAATTGCGTGTTATAAAGTCAGAATTGCGAGATATAAAGTCAGAATTGCGAGATATAAAGTCAGAATTGGGAGATATAAAGTCAGAATTGCGTGTTATAAAGTCAGAATTGCGTGTTATAAAGTCAGAATTGCGTGATATAAAGTCAGAATTGCGTGATATAAAGTCAGAATTGCGTGTTATAAAGTCAGAATTGGGAGATATAAAGTCAGAATTGCGTGATATAAAGTCAGAATTGCGAGATATAAAGTCAGAATTGCGAGATATAAAGTCAGAATTGCGAGATATAGTCAGAATTGCGAGATATAAAGTCAGAATTGTGAGATATAAAGTCAGAATTGCGAGATATAAACTCGCAATTGCAAAAAAATAAACTTGCAATTCCGACATCTTTTAAAAGAATTGTGAGATATACACTCGCAATTGCGTGTTATAGTCAGAATTGCGAGATATAAACATGCAATTCTGAAAAATAAATAAATAAAATCGCAATTACCTTTTTTATTTTTTATGCTTCCATATAGTCCTGTTAAATGTACTTTTTAGTTTATCAAATTTAGTTAAAAGTAATATTTTTGCTCAGTCAAGTTTTAGTCGACTAAATGTCTGGCCATTTTAGTGTATATTTAGTCAGTGAAAATGTTTTGTCACGCTGCATGATGTTCAAATTGATAATCATGATTATTTTGCTCAAAATTATAAAAATCGCAACGATTGTCGTCATTTAAGAAATTTATTTTCACATTTCATCAGTTATTGCACTCTTTCACATAAGCACAAATCACGAGAATGTCAACTCATACACAAGGTTTATTTTATCTCATCTAGTTTCCCGATTTATTATAGGCTATTTATCATATAGCCAAGGGACTACAGATGAAAATTAGCTCTCTAGCTAACTCTGGCGCATTTACATTTTGAGTGTAAACAAAAAAATGTTAATTAATGTGCATTGTCCCTTTTAAATAAACAATAAAAAAAATATATAAAAAAATATAAATGAACATTATGAAAACAGGCAAAAAAATAAACTTATCTCAAAAATTAAACCGGTGAAATTTCTAATAGTAATTCCAATACTAAAACAACAGATTTGATTGGGGGATTTAAACTAGTGAGATCTGGCAACCGCAAGAATGTCTATGATCTATTTTTCGCCTACGATATTGCATGTTAATATAGTCACAGTTATCGTTTAATGACCTTGGTGTCGTCTCGTCTTAGTCATGAAAAAAAGGTTGTTGACGAACCGAAATTAACACTAGTGCCAGGAGATTATACAGTCACATGGTCAAAACATCACTGACCACTGAAGCCGGGGGTAAACTCAGCCAGACGCAGCGAGTAGAAGTTCGCCGGCTGCGTCAGCTTCAGGATCTTCAGGTGTTGCTCAAAGATTTCCTTCCTCTCCTAGAACACAATCAGCAAGAGTAAGTATTGAATATTTGATGACAGGTTTTTCAATTATTGAGAATTAACCCACTCCTGAGATGGTAATATGGCTAATATGGAAGTGGAGTGGTCATTCATTTTCAATAACTCAACAGACAATTATTCCCCGTATACTACGACTTCCACCACACATACTCTACCACTCAAAAGTTTGGAATAATTACGTTTTTTTTTAAAGAAGTCTTTTATTCTCACTAAAGCTGCATTTATTTGATCAAAAATACAGTTTGTTTGTTTGTTTTTAACGCTTCTGTGGATATTTCCATGGTGAGAAATTCATGGTAAAACTTTCAGGTTTTTACAATTTATTTTTGGTTAAAAACTCTAAAACTATATGGTTTAACTTTGTTTAAAATTTCTTCAAAAGAGTTAACCAACACAATCTAAAAAAAACATGCTTCAATGATGAAGAGATTTGACAGAAAGAACATGTTAAATTGATCTTCTATTATTAAAAACTTGGGAAGGGGAAAAAACAATCTGGTTTGAGGAGTTTGTTCTCTTCTTCTCACCAAAGCTGCATTTATTTTTTATCAAAAATACAGTAAAAATTGTGAAATATTTTTACAATTTAAAACACTTGTCTCAATGTGAATATATAGTAAAATGTAATTTATTCCTGTGATCAAAGCTGAATGTTCAGCATCATTACTCCAGTCTTCAGTGTCACATGATCCTTCACAAATCACTCTAATATGATGATTTAATGCTCAAATTTGAGCAATTATTATTGGGTAACACTTTACACTAAGGTTTCATTTGTTAACATTAGGTAATGTATGAACTAAAAATGAGCAATACATTTGTTACTGTATTTGTTAATGTTAGTAAAAACAAATTCAGCTGTTCATTTTTGGTTCATGCTAGTGTTTTAACTAATGCTAAAAAATACAACTTTTGATTTTAATAATGTATTAGTAAATGTTGAAATTTACTAACTAAGATTAATAAATGCTGTAGAATTATTGTTCATTATAAGTTCATGTTAATGAATGTAGTTACTAATGTTAACTAATAAAACCTTATTTCAATAATAGGTAACACTTTACAAAAGTCTCTTATTATCAGTGTTGAAAACAGTTGTGCTACTTCATATTTTTGTGATGCATTTTCTCAGGATTATTTGAAAAATAGAAAGTGCAGTGTCCAGCATTTATTTAAAATAGAAATCTTTTGTAACATTATAAATGTCTTTACTGTCACTTCTGAACAAATTAATGCATCCTTGCTTAAGTTAAAGTATTTTTTATTATTAATTTTTTTTTTTTATTGCCATGGTTTCCACAAAAATATTAAGAAGCAAAAACTACAATAATTATAAATGTTTCTTGAGCATCAAATCATCATATTATACTGATTTCTGAAGGATCATGTGACACTGAAGACTGGAGTAATGATGCTGAACATTCAGCTTTGATCACAGGAATAAATTACACTTTATTATATATTCACATAGAAATTGAAAAAATATTTCAAAATTTGTACTGTATTTTTGATCAAATAAACGCACCCTTGGTGAGCAGAAGAGACTTCTTTCAAAAACATTTAAAAATACATTAGTGTACATTAGTTTATCTCAGGACATTTATCAGGATTTGCAGCCCAATTCACCATTACCAGATTAAAAGTCTCCAGAAAGAGCGCAGAGAAGTGATTTACAAATGTAATGCAAATCTTCATAGTCAAATCACCAATCAGAATCAAGGGTTCTGAGGCTGCTGCGTAACTTTGACCCTTCGTTACCTGGAGAGTTGGCAGGTCGATAAATATGTGCCGATCGAGCCTGCCTGGTCTCATGAGGGCGTTGTCCAGAACATCTGCCCGATTAGTGGAGGCCAGGACAATCACATGATCTGTGGTTCCCATTCCTAGACGAGAGAGATGGAAAATGTGTTGATTATCACAGATTAAAGGTCACGTGTTCACTCGACTCGTTCAACTTCTTACTATGGATGTGCGTCACAAATAATTGTATTAAAACGGAAATTTTGTAACTTATGTAAGAAAGTAACTTAATAGAAAGTTTAAAGAACAGCATTTAGTTGATTTTTTTTTATTTTTTTTTTTAATCAATTTAATGAATCCTTGCTGGATAAAAGTATAGATTTTTTAAAGATTTTTTTTTTACCCCAAACTTTTGATTGGTAGCGTATCATGGTTTCAACAAAAATCTGAAGCAGCACAACTGTTTTCAACACTGATAATAATTATAAATGTTTCTTGAGCATCAAATCATCATATTAGAGTGATTTCTGAAGGATCATGTGACACTGAAGACTGGAGTAATGATGCTGAACATTCAGCTTTGATCACAGGAATAAATTACACTTTACTAGATATTGACATAGAAAACAGCTGATTTAAAGGTATAGCGGAGGATCTTTCCGAATTTTAGATAAGAACCGCCCTCTCCACTTTTTGAAAAAATGCACATGCGCAACACTCTACCTGCGAGGTTCTCCTCGTGCACGCTCTGTTTACAAGTTGCTGTCGGCATCGCTCATACAAGATTACTTTCCAAAAGATTTGCACTTTTTCTCCAAATAGCATGCCAAACTTACCTGTCGAGTAGAAACTTCGCGACTGAGGCATCAGTGGGAAGCCTAACCTGTGTATTCAGCGCACGCCATCGTGTGAAACAATCTCCCAAAAACACTCTGATCTTGTTTCTCTCTTCTGAGGCCTTTCTCTTCTTCTCATACAGTTCGTACAAACTTTTTCTCTTGCGACCCTCAGACATTTTCAAAGGACCCGGTGAAACGGCGAGCTTCAATGAATGGCTTAGCTCTAGCTCACCACACATATAAACACCTGAAAGTGCGCATGCGCAGAAAGCGAAAACTAAGGGATGAGCACGTACGACGGCCTTACGTAAACATATCACCAGAATGATTGACACTTAGGTGGACCAATAGTTTACACTACCCACCCGGAAAAAGAAAATCCTCCGCTATACCTTTAAATTGCAATAATATTTCACAATATCACTATTTTTCTATTTTTTATTAAATAAATGCAGCCTTGGTGAGCAGAAGAGACGTCTTTCAAAAACAAATAAATCAAACTTTTAACTCAATTAATTAATTTTAACATTTACTAATACTTTATTAAAATCTTAACATTAGTTAATGCACTGTGCATTAACATGAATAAACAATGAACAGCTGGATTATTATTAACTAACATTAACAAAGATGAATAAATACTGTAACAAATGTATTGCTCATGGTTAGTTCATGTTGGTTTATATGTTAACTAATGAACCTTATTGTAAAGTGTTACACACATGTGGGAGAAAACGACAAGGTCTGAGGTAAAATTATCATTTTTTTGCTCCAAATAATTTATTACTTCTAACTGAACAAAAAAGAAATAAAAAAATAAGCAAAACACATAATGTAAACAACTAGTATTTTCATTGTCTTACCGTCCATCTCCACAAGCAGCTGGTTGAGGGTTTGCTCTTCCTCTGTGTTTGAGAATCCAGACATGTTGGTGGAGCGTTTCTTCCCCACGGCGTCGATCTCATCGATGTAGACGATGCATGGCGCTCGAGCTCGAGCCTCTTTAAATAGACTTCGCACTCTTGCGGCACCAAGGCCTGGGTGGGGAAAGACCGCTCAGATGTAAATATTAATGGCAATGGCATTCGAATAATAATCTCTATTTAGAGCTGGGCGGTATGACCAAAAATCCATATCACGGGGTATTTTTCTAAATTATACCGGTTTCACGGTATTTATTAATTTTTCCAATCATGCCTGGGTGTTAACCACATTTTCTACTGATTGAGAGAGGAAATACTGCAGTAGATTGACTTAGAATGCCCTATTTTACAGTCATGAGTGAATATTGTAGAAAAAAATCCACCCTGGTGTTATTAATGCAGGTTTGCAAGGCAAGAGCTGCCAGCAGGAGGCGCTGTAGGAGCGGCAGAAACAGAGGTTTCCACGGTAACGGCTCATAAACGCAGCTTATTCAGGAAAGATAAAGAAAGATTCAATCGAAATAACATTAAAACTTTTCTTTTAAAAACTTTTGAAACGTGCAGTGCTCATGTTTATTCAACGATGTCAACGCCAACCACAAATAGATTTTCCAAAAGGCTGTGTTGATATTGTGAATGTATGGGAAACACTGTAATATAATTTGACAGCTATCAATTATAGTTTAACATTTCCATTCTTCACTGTCACGCTCAGTAACACACACAGCTGAGCCTCACCACAGTGCAACAGTGAAAAGACGCTCTCAAACAGTGTCGTGCGGCGGTCCCAACGTTTTTAAAGCGACATACACCGGTATTGCGGTATATTAAAATTCATATCACAGGGTTCCCACACCTTGGGTAACTTCAAATTCAAGGACCTTTCAAGGACTCATGGCATTGTACAACACAAAAAGTACCTCACGCGGGAAACACTTAACGTAACGTGTAAATGCACGTAGCTAACGAAAATCAAGCAAGCGCTAGTATGCATAGGCAAACACATTAGCGGACCGGAGGGAATAATATGGACTTTTTTCCAGAAAACTTCTTGCACAAAATAAATTCAAGCACTTTTTTGATTTTTTTTTTTCAGATTCACAAGCTTTCAAGGATTTCAAGGACCCGTGGGAAAACAAAATAACAAAAATAAACACCGGTGTTTGGTATGAACCGGTAAACCGCCCAGCACTACTCTAGCGGGTCTTATTTACCTCCAATCACCTCCACAAACTCTGACCCTGCCATGGCAAGGAAGGGCACCTGAGCTTCAGTCGCCACTGCTTTAGCAAG
Organism: Rutilus rutilus; assembly: GCA_021464565.1. Classification (NCBI taxonomy): domain Eukaryota; kingdom Metazoa; phylum Chordata; class Actinopteri; order Cypriniformes; family Leuciscidae; genus Rutilus; species Rutilus rutilus. The sequence continues at coordinate 56,532,686 of JAJAQA010000003.1, read as the reverse complement.
CAGGGTTTTCCCACAGCCAGGGGGTCCCAGGAGCAGAGAGCCTTTCGGCACCTTGGCCCCAAGCTGAAGGTATCGGTCTGGATTCTGCAAAAGAAAACAATTAGCGTTAGTTTTCTTCATACGCTCGAGTCTATGGCAGCCCATGGAAACATTTGCGGGAAAGTTATGAAATTTGGCACACAGATTGAGGACAGTCTGAAATGTTACCATGGCAAATTTGAAGTCTCTAACTCAAACACTCTGGCGCCACCTACTGTCCAATTTTGCACACACGTTTATGCAAATAACTTTTGAACCGTAAATGATAGAAACTAAATAATTTTACCTCTGATTCCTTTTTGATTTGAGCCGAAGAACCTTTTTTCTTTTTTAAACTTCCTATACCGTTAGATCATCTTCAGACCAAAAGTTATAGAATTCAGCAAACTGTGCTTGACAATCAAGCAAAACAAATTTGAAACCATTTTTTTTTTACTTCATTGATTAGATTGCACCATGTGACGTAATTTTCCCGTCATGAAATCTTAAATTTTCTGAAAAAACTTTTTTGCTTCGATTTTCACGAAAATTATATTACATCATGTTCAGACCATGCAAAGTTACAGAATTCAAGTTGATTCGTCAAACCGTGCTTGAAAAATGAGAGAACGAATTCGACAAAGAGCACGCCAACTTCGACGTCTCTAATTCAAACCATCTAGCGCCACCTACTGTCCAATTTTGCACTCACGTTTATGCTAATAACTTTTGAACATTAGGTGCTTCCTCCGATTCCTTTGATTTGATCTGAAAAAACTTTTTTTTTAAACTCTTCCAAGACCATTGGAGCAATTTGCACAAATTTAATTAGATCATCTTCAGACCATGTCGACAAAGTTATAGAATTCGTCCAACAGTGCTTGACAAACGAGCGAACAAATTTGACGAAGAGCACGCCAAATCAAACGTGAGGCTATATTTCCACAATTATTCTGACCAAACTTGGTGTGCGTTATGACAATCATGAGACCGGAGGGTACCAGTTTCGCCACAGTGCCACCTAATGGTCAGGAGATATGATAAAATGGCTGTTTTTGCCTATAACTTCTGAACAATTTGACCAAAAAATTATGAGACCGGTCTCTTTAGATTTGGGGTGGCATGCTGAGTTGAACAATATCTATTTTTTGTCGTAAAATATAGAAATGGTTGAATGCATGATTCAATGACTCACTCGTTAAGGCTTTGACTTACCGCCACCTACTGGTGGTTTTAGTTTCATATTTCAGTGATCATTTCTTATTTAAAAAAATTATAAATCATATTTCAATATTCAAATGTTATTTTTAAAAGATTAATCTCATAGCATTATTTATGCATTTATAATTGCAGTGCAAATACTTCTAAATGCTGCTTTAGATGCAGCTTCTGTGCCACTTCTGCAGTTGTTGATGCTGATTTCATTTGATTGATAATATACTATAGTGTCTTATTATTATAACTTAATTTCCTGATTAAATTTTTTTTTAAATACATAAAAGATAACGCATACATCTAATAACGTTAGATTTTTTTTCTTCTAATTTGTACCTTATAAAGGTAAAAATGCCCCTGGAAACCAATTTGTTAATCAGTTTGTCGCCCCTTAATGAAAGTTAACTTCTTTCATTGCTGTGAACGGACCACCGCAAAGAATATGAAGAATATACATATCATTAGGAGTCAGCTGTCAATATCACACATCCCTAGTTTACACTAATGCCTGTTATAGTGTCCCTGTGAAATGATGATGCCACATGCACGCGCATTATGAATTATGATCTGACACATTTCAGATCGTGGATTCCAGTAAATCTGAGCATGAGTATCGAGAAGATATTCGGAGATAATGTTTTAGGCCTAACTTTCAGATGCCCTTACCTTTAGATAGTCCACAAACTCTTTGACTTCCATCTTGGCCTCATGCATACCCGCAACATCTTTGAAGCTTATCCCTTTTCCAGATTTCCCATCGACAATAGTGAATTTAGCCATTTTCAACTGATTCTGGTGGAACAGACGGAAGATTGGAAATCACAGAACATTTCATAGTAGTCTAAAACTAAAACAAATGAAGAAATTGTGACTTACAAATGCACTAAAGCCGCCATCTCGCCCACCCATTCCTGCCAGTCGGAAGATGTACCAGAGGATTGCAACCCCAATGGCAGCCATGCCAAGTGCATAAAGGGCACTGTGGAGGAAAAGAAACTGATCTAGAGGTATTCTGTCATGATAACAGTCGATTTTAAAGTGCCCCAATTATGCTACTATTTGGTTTTGGAGTCTCCTATAATAGGTTTACATGCATCTCAGCTCAAAAAACACTTTAATTTTCTCTTACTTTTCTCACAGTGTCTGAAACGGCTCGATCAAGGATTCAGTCTCTCTAAACCCCGCCTACCCAGGGGCCTACTCTGCTCTGATTGGTCAGATGGCTCAGTCTGTTGTGATTGGTCTACTCTGCTCTGATTGGTCAGATGGCTCAGCATGTTGTGATTGATCTACTCTGCTCTGATTGGTCAGATGGCTCAGTCTGTTGTGATTGGTGTACTCTGCTCTGATTGGTCAGACGGCCCAGTGTGTTGTGATTGGTCTACTCTGCTCTGATTGGTCAGACGGCCCAGTCTGTTGTGATTGATCTACTCTGCTCTGATTGGTCAGACGGCTCAGTCTGTTGTGATTGATCTACCCTGCTCTGATTGGTCAGACGGCTCAGTCTGTTGTGATTGATCTACTCTGCTCTGATTGGCCAGACGGCTCAGTCTGTTGTGATTGATCTACTCCGCTCTGATTGGTCAGACGGCTCAGTCTGTTGTGATTGATCTACTCTGCTCTGATTGGTCAGATGGCTCAGTATGTTGTGATTGATCTACTCTGCTCTGATTGGTCAGACGGCTCAGTCTGTTGTGATTGATCTACTCTGCTCTGATTGGTCAGACGGCTCAGTCTGTTGTGATTGGTTTACTCTGCTCTGATTGGTCAGACGGCTCAGTCTGTTGTGGCTGATCTACTCTGCTCTGATTGGTCAGATAGCTCAGTCTGTTGTGATTGATCTACTCTGCTGATTGGTCAGAAGGCTCAGTCTGTTGTGATTGATCTACTCTGCTCTGATTGGTCAGATGGCTCAGTATGTTGTGATTGATCTACTCTGCTCTGATTGGTCAGATGGCTCAGTATGTTGTGATTGATCTACTCTGCTCTGATTGGTCAGATGGCTCAGTCTGTTGTGATTGATCTACTCTGCTCTGATTGGTCAGATGGCTCAGTATGTTGTGATTGATCTACTCTGCTCTGATTGGTCAGACGGCTCAGTCTGTTGTGATTGATCTACTCTGCTCTGATTGGTCAGATGGCTCTGCTTTGGCAGTAGAAAACAGAGTCTTCTCACCATGTGAACAACACAAATCCATTATGCAAATGAGTTACAAACCTACATAGGTTTGTACAGGAAGTGAGACTAGAATTACTGACGACTCGTTTCTGCAGTTCAGAATCGATTTGTCGTGCATTTTTCAGCTGCCGAGGTTTGCCTAATCGGTGTAAAGTCCAAATTACTCACTTCCCAAAGAAGCCTGTGCGCTTGTAGTTCACTGGAATTCTGTCTTTGGCATCTATACTCAGTTCTTCTTCTGCTGCTCTGAGCTTCTCCTCAAACTTGTCAATATTTGCCACCTGCATTCGGTACATCAGGGCCAGTCTCTACAACAGACAACAGGACAATAATGGATTTGATAGTACCATAATGACAACAATTATTTTGTGAAATGTGAAATGACATACAGGTCTTCCGAAGATGACTGCACCGGGGTGAAGGTAGATCTCGACGATGTCGCTCTCTGGCACCACCTGTACTCGCGACACCTCTCCTTTGGCCAGCATTTCATTTACAAAATCATTCCAGGATATGTTTCCGCCACTAGTATTGATGGAGTTGAGCAAGCTCATGATAACAGCGATAATAAAAAGTGTGCGCAGTCGCTCCCTATACATCTGATCCTCCTGCTCTCGTCTCTTTTTCTCTTCTAGGAAAAAATAAAAAATAAAGCAAAGTGTGCATGACTAATTTGGCATGAAAGTATATCTGGCTGTCTGAATTATTTGAGTTGGTCAACAAATTGCATAATCGACTGCTGTCCCAGTTAATCTGATGTGATATTTCAAAGAAATTGGACAAACAACAATAGAAACAAATGAAATATTGCTTTGAAATAGTGTTTTTCAGGTGCATCTAGCCTAGTATTCAAAGAAAATACAGTTTTATTAGGCTGCTGTCACTTTAAGACCTAAAGCACAGATCTAATTTACACACCACTTTTCTTTCCTAACTGTTTACATTTACTTAATAACCGATTGTTAACATGAATACTCAGCAAAGATGGGCATTTTGACACGCAAGCACACGTAAGCACCGAATTCAGTTCTCTTGTGCAGTTTATTGTGCTTTTAATAACTTCAAGCACATTAAGCTTTTTATTTTCACATTAATTTCCTTATAAATCTAACGTGTCAGTAACTTAAAGCAGTCCTGCGCGGATACATGTACATCCATCCATTCTGATTGGAATACAGTCAGAAAACATTCACGAAAATAGTTATAAACGAAGCTGTCATTGAAAGAATCGTTTGAGTAAATGATTCAATAACCCATTTATAAAGACAGACATTTGCTTCATTTCACAAACATGTATTCATTACTTTAATGAGCTCATCGTATCTACCTTAAATTAACACATTTTTAGCTGACTGTGTTATTTGTATATGTACATTTCTGAAATACATAACTAAGACAGTCACCTCTGATAGCAGATCACTCTTAATTATAATGTAGACATGCATTTTTTGTACAGCTGCATTAAAATATGTATTGTGTATTTGTATTTGAAATATGTATTGTGAAAAGCGCCATACAAATAAATGTGAATTGAATTGAATTTCTGAATGAATCTGCTGTTTGAAACAAACCCTGATTCAGTGACTCACTCATGAACACAGGGACTTGCGAATTGCGATCGTCTTTTCTTCTCTATTGTGATGCGTAACGGCTTCTTGAACGAGAACAAATGTAGGACGGGACTTAATTTCGTCATTGGGAATTGATGGTTGTCATTTGCTATCGCTGGATCTTATGCGAGTGACAGGTTGCCCCGCCCTCGCACCAGTAAACACGTCATTATAAAACACTTTGTTTTGGGATCCTGATTACTTCTACAAGGTATATTTTGTAATGTAAACTATAGATTCAAAAATAAAAATAAAAATACCTTCATCCTCCTCTGGGGTCTTCCCTTTACCACCCTCTTTCTTTTCATGTCTTCTGTTGGATGTGCTGAAATAATGAGTGGCTCCTGAAAAGATGTGAAACACATTCCCATTATGCAAAGCACCAGGAAGACTTAGAACATGCATCAGAACAGGCTTTAAGATTCATAAGACGTCAAGAGCTCTGCATCACTACTTTGTCTGGTGAAAACATTCAAATAAACCAACTACTTACCTAAAAGTTTCCACAGTTTCATAGGATTTGTGACCAATTTGTGGCGACTATGGAATTCAAGTCCAATAAGCCTCGGGATTAAAGGCTTTGCCAAAATGTTCTGTTGAAATGATGGAAACTTGGTTAATCATCCAAGTAACGTCAAGGGCATGCATAATCATGGACAAATAAACCGGCCAATATACAGGCCTTTTGATATTACCTGGTATTATTATAATCAACCTGCAAGTTCCCTTTTGGCCAAAATCTAACAGACTAGACTCAAACTGACTTAAAGGGATAGATGCTATGAAGTTCAGTGATGTTAAAGGGATAGTTCACCCAAAAATGAAAATTAAATTATTAATTACTCACCCTCATGTCGTTCCAAACACGCAAGACATTCATCTTCGGAACACAAATGAAGATATTTTTTATTAAATCTGAGAGACTTCTGTCCCTCCATTGACAGCTACGTAACTACCACTTTGACACTTTTGATTGAAAAACTAATCCATATGAACTGAGCAGTTTAGTCCAAATTTTCGCTTTATATGATGAACAGATTGAATTCAGGCTTTTTTTTCCACATATATAAACATTCATCAACTCATATTAGTTGTGGTAAACAGAAGCTCAAGCATGTTCACTTGACGTACTAGAACCAATGAGGATCATTCTCGTGTTAGCATGTTTTGAGCTTCCACAAGAGGTTTGTTCTTGCGTGTCAAGCAGGCTCAGTTGTGTTTCTGTTCACTGATCAATGTTTAAATGTGAATAAAAGCCATTAAATCTGTTCATCATATAAGGCAATCGAGTCTCTTCAGAAAAATGTGGACTGAACCGCTCAATTCATGTGGATTTAGTTTACTAGTAACTTTTAAAACCGTAAAAGTGGTAGTTGCGTATACTGTCAATGGAGGGACAGAAAGCACTCAAATTTCATCAAAAATATATTCATTGTGTTCTGAAGATGAACGAAAGTCTTGCGGGTAAGGAACGACATCAGGGTGAGTAATTAATGACATAATTTTAATTTTTGGGTGAACTATCCCTTTAACGTCACTGAACTTCATATTAACATAAATAGCTTACTTGGTCGACGTTCAAAAAACCCACCTGAATGCGTCCTGATTTCAGACCTCTTGTGTTTGCAGTCACTAAAGACGAGTGTGAAGTCACATTGCTCTCCAGAAGTTTTCTGCTGGTTTGAAAACAACTGAAACGATTCAACGACCAAATTAGTTTGTCGTAACATTTGCTTCCACGCAGCAAAAGTAGCGCTGCCATAGTACAATCTGGTTTATCGCGTCGCTTGGATCAAAGACATACTATACCAGAACGAATGCCAGCCTTAAATGTGACCTCTTTAAGAGATGAATTATCACACAACTGCCATAATGATTCTGCTGGGCTTATCCAACACAGCCAAATATAGCTGCTGTTAAATAACAACCGCGTCCTCTACACGGATATTTCGGAAATATACAGAGCAAATAAAACGTTTAAATAAAATTAAAAAGCTGTCTTAAATGATACAATCACAAGGACATTATAAAGCCGTGAACTCTATTGGTGTTTACCGCACAGGCTCGGGAAACATGTCTGTTGAACTTTCACCTTCGGAATCAGCCAATCAGGAAAGGAAACCGCTCGAGAACGGGCTGACGGGAAATGTCGTTCTACTCGCAGTTGAATAACCAGTAAAACTACAAACGGTTGTAGTTGGGGCATGCGCAAAACAAAAAAGAAACACACACACACATTGTAATCCTGGGTTTAAAATTAAGTTAAAATGTAGTTCCTGTGCGAATAAAAATAAATGATTTTTAAATATATATAGGCCTTTTTCTTTGCTGGTTGGTCGTCATGTCCCTTTTGTTGTTGTGGTAAGATTTCACATCTGGTTTGGCCCTGTGTGATTTCATATGTCTTAGTGTTGGGATATGAAGTGGGGGTGCAGAAGATTTGTGTACATAATTATGACAAGAACTATCTCTATTAAAATTAATTATATGTTCTTAACAGCAGAGGGAGCCATTGCGTTATTCTGCTCTGCAAGAAATCTGTGTCACAAGCTTGTGACGTCAAAGCGAAATTAAAACAAAAACACATCTAAGACACATGTACCCTAGAACAGTCAATGAAAACAACACGTGCTGATGAGCTCGCAATCCGTCATCGGCAAGCAGGTTATAATACTACAAAAAGTACGATTTAGATAGCAATAAACAGTTGTTTCAGATTCTAAACTAAGACTGGATAAGGAAGAATAATTAGCTCTGTTCACTCGTATCTTAAAAACCTAACTCAGTCAACTTTACAACATATTCCCACACAGGTTCTCCATTTTCCTCTCACCCAAATGGAGCTCGCAAAAACATGCCACTGTCTACGCCATTACGGCTCGAGATCGCCAAAGAAAACAACGCTGAGGCTTCCCTCGGAAGAGCCACAATGGCGCCAGTTTCGCCGTTGCAACGGGGACCAAACAGTGACCGCCCATACGCGTCAACCAATCACAGCTCGCGTCTCCGAAGCTCGCGTTCGCTCTTCGTCAGCGCGAGTCGAAACGGTTCGGAAGGAGTCGGACGTTGAGGATTAACTTGAAGCGGAATTTTATTTTTACACCTCAAAATCAAGCCAAATCAGCAAACTTACCGTTACTGAGACTTTTTTTTCAAAGGAACGGATGGAGAGTTTATAACCATTTCTCTGACCATTTCATCGGAGCCTTGAGAGGTTTTAATCAGCGCATTTTTGAGGAGGTAATCAGTGATTAGCTTTAGCACGCTGGCGCGAGCGCGGACTGAGATGAGCGTCGCGCGCCTCGGATGTTCCCGCATCGGAGATTGCTGAAGTGGAAGGCCTCAAATGGGAAAAACAAGCATCGGGAAGGAATACCAAGTATAATTTTGTAGATGTAGCTCACGTTTTAAAGAAGGTAAGCATTTTTAAACAGCTATGTTCTCGTCTAAAAGCCATTTCGTGTCGGAAAACCGTTTGTACGTCCTCTCAGGCGTCGACTTTCACGGTTAGCCCGCTAACGGATTTAGCCCCGTTGCTAACGGGAGTTTGTTTCCCTCCCCCACCCTGAAGTCGAGGAAATGTTTGCGTATTGCTGAAAATCTATATCTATTTTGTCAGACTGTGCAAATGTATTCGTTCCTGCGCCTTGTGTAGGTCTAAAACGATGAAGGTTTGTAGTAACTGAAGGCGAGCGTGTGAAGCTGGAGAAATGAAAATAATCCTCGTCATGTTGTCGTTTTCTCTCTGGGAATCGGATACGGTCAGACAGGCTCTGCAGAAATCAGCCACTGGGATGGGCAGCTTAATATATGTATGTTTCAAGGGCACATATACGAGGAAATATTGTTGCCTGTGTGCTGATATGGTTGCAGGGATTATGGAGATACGGTCTGTAATAAAAATTTGCTGTGGGTTACCAGTGCACCATTCTGACTATAAATATTAGATCACTGCAACACTCAGTTGTGATGATTAGATGTGTTTTTTTATGGCATTGACCATATATTGTTGGTGATATGTATTCAGTTTTGGTTTGGTTTTCAATTCCCTTGTGTTTAAGGGGGGAATTTGACTCTGTCAAGTAAAAAAACCACCTACTTTTGTAGAATAATAATAGCATTCACAAGATCAGTGAAGGCAGATGCAGTGCAACAGTCAAACTATTTTACTAAGGATGCACGATATATCGGCCAACATATCAGTATATGTTAATTTTTTAATGTTATTGTTATCGGCTCAACAAAAACATGTGGCCGATATATAAAAGTTGATAAATAATGGATTATTTCCTTCAGCTGAGACACTTACCTTCAATATTTGCCACAAATTGCTTGAAATAGGATTGTAATCACTTTGAAAAGGAAAATACAGTAAAGTGCAGCGCAAGTATGAGAACATCCTTATAATTGTGTGCTTGGGATATGGATTTTAATGATGAGGCTTTTGTTTTAGTAATCAGGCTCTCAAAAATGTATATAAACATTTGGATTTAGATTTATCGGCCAATATATCGGTTATATCGGCTTTCAAATATAAAGAATTATCGGTATTGGCTACAATTTTCACATCAATGCATCCCAATATTTTACCACAGAAAATGCTTTTTCCATTGCAAACTTGTTTTATGTAGCTGATCCTATTAAATGTTTCTTGCTTTTGCTTCAGGACATTAGTAGGACCTGAACTTCACTATCTCTTCTGTGTGATGTGAGGAAGCCAAGGCTCTGAAAACAACATTTCGGGAAAACTGCATGTGGATGTGACTCGTGGACGTGCTTGTTTAGACATTATGTGGTGTGATTGTTTACTTCAGCGAGGAGTTGCACCGAAGCAGAGCCTTGCGATACTTCTTTAAAGGCTGATCTGAAGGATAGAGAGAGAATCTGTGTAAGTTTGTGATGAAGTAAACAGAGCTGGTGTTGGTGCAGTGGAAGAACACTGCGGCGTTGGGGCGTTAGCACACACACACACACTCTCTCTCTCTCTCTCTCTCTCTCTCTCTCTTCACATACTCTGCTGCCACTTTACATCCCTCCCTTCCTCACGTTTGTTTAATTCTTCTGAGCTCAACTTTTCTGCAGAGTCGTCTTACGCAACCGTGAAACTCTGTTGACTTATGGCACTTGTAGACTGTTTACCAGAAGGCGGTTTAAAAGCACTAATCGGGATTTAGCTGAGGATCCGTGGGTGTTTGTCTGAGGTTGTCGGGCCTGTTTGTCTACCCTTGTGTTGTGAGAGTCCTGCTCATTGTTTGGCAGAGAGGGGAAATTGACTTTTGTCTGGGGTGTGGGGTCAGGAATGCTGTTTCAGAGAGCTTTTTCTTTGCATTTATGATGGCAGTCTTACTCAACCTTAATTATTTGCTTTCTCAATGCAGCCTTTTTGAAAGCGAATTCTGTGCCGTTGACTCATGGTACATGGTCATCTCCGATAGTTGCAGATTAAATGTTGTTTAATGCATGATGGTGGTGTTGTAAAGGTCAGCATGTATGGTGTCAAAGCATTTTTCTGGGTTTGAAACAAATCCATGCTCCGTCACCATGAGAATTGACATATTTAGGTCTGCAGAGACATGCATTTTTTTGGCTTTATAGCGTTCCTCATTGGCGGGCTTTTTTCAGCTTTACTGTTTGCAAACATGAGCAGTTCTTTAAAGGTAGGGTCTGCAATTTCTGAGAGGCTAGCTATAGCAAGTTAGCTTTGAAAGCATGCGATTCCACTCTCCCTTCATACAAAGCCACGCCGCCTCAAACACATCAACGCACACAGAAGAGTCTGCAAAGTGTCTCGAGAGATGTCTCAAACCACATAACATTACAGTAATAATGATCATAAACAATTTAAAGATCTGTAACTTGTACCACCTGACTGCTGCAGGTTCATTTCGCCGTTGATTGGATTTTTGTAGGGCTGGGTAAAAAATATCTTTCTTGATTTTAATCAATTCTCATTTTTATGAACCGATATCGATTCAATTAGCAGGTCTACTCTCCAGACTGCGACTAAATATTAATTTGCGATTGATATTTTTGCTGAGATCGCCATTGTCGTCAATATAAATGTACATGTTATGGTTAAAAATTGCTTGCCTTTTTTACCTGCACGTTCTGCGATGAGTTGCCCTTCGCATCTTTTATGTTGACGTAATGAAATGAGACGACGCGCAGCAAACTTGAGTTCACTGAGTTGAGCGAGCGACAAAATACGCACAGGGACAGCGAGGATCAGCTTTCCACGTCAGACACGCATGTCAGACCGAAAAATATCTGCCTTTTTCAAAGCCCTCATCTCTATCGAGCTTCAACGCTGATGGCTGAGCCAGAAAGAGAGAAAACGACGGAGACGTGTCAATGAATGAACATGCAAATGCTGTAAAAGTGCAGGAACGCAGCGTCTATTTCATGGGTAAACCACTACAGATAAACATGTCAGCTGTGTGGACGCGAACTAATTAACAATTCACGTTTTTAATTGATACTGATATGGATTCTTTTCTTTTAATCTTTGCTGTTTTCTGTTACTGCCTGAACTTCTCATTATTTGTTATATTATATTATATTATATTAATATTATATTGTTATATTATTATTACTTAACTGTCACCTTTAATATGTTACTTTTAATGTGTTTAGTTGGAGTAACCAATTAACAAACTTTCAGCTTTCAAATTCTGTCAATTTTATCATGAAAAACAAGCACACAATAACTGTGAATTGAAATCGATTCGTGAAATTTATCAATACCCAGCCCTTAGTTTTTGGTCCTGAGACTTCCACAGAAGAGATATGTACATGTTTTAATATTTAGACCACTTCTGTTATTGATTGCCATCAGAGAGTTTCAACCAGTATAGCAATAAGTGTTTATCAAACAAATTGCTTTCTCTACCTTTTAAGGACAGCAAGTTAAGAATGATCTATTCATGTTTTGTAAATGTATGTGAATGTGCTTCCAGGCCGATTGGTTTGCAGATGCCTAATACTTTGGAGGCAGCTTTTCTTTGAGTGCTTTGGTTATTACTAGTTAGTGCGCGGCTTTTCACGGTTCCCACACTAGTGGGAAAGCTTGAAATAAGAGGGAATGCAACACGTGTTTTTCCAGGCCTGTAAATATCTGTAATTTATATTTTTAAAAGTACAGTACAGTACAGGCCAAATGTTTGGAAACATTACTATTTTTAATGTTTTTGAAAGAAGTTTCTTCTGCTCATCAAGCCTGCATTTATTTATGATCAAAAATACAGAAAAAAAATTGGGGTTTTCAATTTATTATACTTTAAATTATCATTTATTTCTGTGATGCAAAGCTGAATTTTCAGGATCAGTACTGTACTGTATGTCTGCAAAATATCTCTCAGGACGCCATCTTACTGAGGACTGGGTCTCGGCAATACATTACGATACAGAGGTACTGTTACGTATCACAATATGGGTCATTATTGACTTAATTTTCTCCTTATCAGAATTTAGTGTAACAGTTGTTTATTGAATATTGTGTACAGTGCTGGTGCTATGTGTAGTTTTCATTTGAACATTGGGTACAATATTTTGCGTAGTTTACTTGTAAATCATCTAAGGCCAGAAACTGTAGTGTACCCTCTGTAATGAATTCAAAGAAATAGGCATGCGTCGATCATGATGTTTCATGGGCGATTCAGGTTTTTTTATATATAGATATACAGACAAATGTACTGATTCCGATACCGGTTGCTGATTTCCCCCCTTTTCTTTGTTTATTTTCTCTATAACTGGACAAACTGGCCTCAAACATTAGAGGAAACTTGAGAAAACCACTGCATTCTGATCCAAACAAAGATGCTACACACATGTAATATGAGCAGTTGTTTTTGATTTAAATTAGATTGTATAATTTCAAGATTTAAAGCAAGAACAGAACGGACTAAATCTGCACGAAACTAAAACAGCAGACGGATTGAATGAAAAGGCTTTTATTGGTAAGGAACGGTTCCAGTTGTTTCCGCTTGAGCCTCGTACAGTACGGCACGATTACAAACCGTTCTTGGCCTGGGTTTCTCAGCACGGATGGAGTGGAACGGTTGAGAGAAGAGAACGGCTTGGCCCGACAGTGGGAAAGGGGCTTTTGTAATATATCCACATAAATGGCATGCGATGCAGTCCAGAATAGAGATCAGCCAAAATAAAATGAAAATCTGATTCGTAGCAGGTTGACTGGTGCATCTCTACTTAGAAATGTTCACATTGCTGGTGCAAATTAGTGTATCTCTACAATTATGAAAACTGATAATAGACAAGAAGCAATATTCAATGTCTCCAGCTCATGTGTTCTAGTTAAAACAAGAAATCCTGTGTTATCCCAAACCCAGACATTTAATGCGGGACAGAGAATTTTTGATGTTTGTGGAGAATTGTAGATGTTTAGATTTATATTCTAGTTCATCTCAACGGTTTGCTGGCAGATTTAGGAGCAGCAAATGGCACAAGCATCCACAGGAATGAACACAGGCTTGCTGCATCACACTTTTCTTTGAGCAGAATATCGCACTGAAGATCTCTGAATGCTGCTTTCTCAGTGGAGTGTGTGTGTGTGTGTTTGCATAGGTGCCAAGTTTGGGAAAGTTTTGGGCAGAATATTACTGTATTTTGTTAGTGTAAAACTCTGATTGGGAAATTGACTGGTATCTGGCATCCTCAATGGTTTACTTTTGGGTTAAGTTGAACCAAGATGTAGCCAATTCTATTATTAATCTATTCATTTATATTCTGTCCATTAACCTGTTAAGCGTTGCCAGTGCGTCGGCGCACTGAAGCGTTATTTATTTATTTAATTCAAAATTACTATCAGATTTAATGTTATACCTTGACAAACTATACATCATTAAAAAGATATAATACTCAAGTTTCAGTATTTGACCACTATTGTATTCTGAGAAACTCATAGTGACAGTTATTTCTTAATTTGTGTCAGGAGTTATGAAATGAAAAAATGAGTTGATACCTTTAATATGAATTATGCGCGTCAGCCGGTTTCATTCATAAAAAACTCCGTGCTGTCGTCATGACAGCGATACACAAAACAACGTCCCTCAGGGCTTTAGCTCAGAACTGTGCAGATTTGGAGAAATATTGATAGATTCTCATAGATTTACATCATATTTCTATAGACAGGAATAATATTTATTGAATTTATACCCAAATGCGTCGATGTAATCTTTATGAGCATTTGGTACTCTGATTTACTGTGTTTTTAATTCATACCAACAGCCTGAGGGCGCTATATGCACAATAATAGTCCATATATGGAACATGAAGAAGAGCCATGATCATGTGACATTCCAGGATGTTAAAAATAAAGTCATTTGACATGGTCTTGAAAAACATTGAACTAAATCCAGAGTTTTGGACTTATTATCTTCAGATTTTAAACATAAAATGTTTAGACATATGGCTTTAGCTGTAGTGCATTTCTAGATTGCTCCAGTGCCAACTTCAATTTTATTTTCATGAGGATGTTTCATAAAAAATTATTTCTAATAACTTTACAAAACTTTGAAGCTATTTATAACAATTTTTTTCATTATGACAATAATTAATTCTACATTTACAATAAACTGCCAGGTGTCAGCTTTCAAATGAGATCATACTTGTGCTTTTAGTACAAAGGGTTCAAGAACTGTATGTGTTTCAGTTTGGGTATGTCATTTCTGGGGATTTTTCAAAAGTGGGGTTGCAGCTTAACAGGTTAATTTCAGAAATCTTTCAAAATGTTTTTTTTTTAAAGTTTAATTTAGTTTAATTTGTGAGACGCGTTAGCCTTAGTGCGTAACTTGCATTTCACAGGTATATTCTTCATCTGTAAATGTGAAGAAAATAATGCAAATATTTCCATTTTGCTGTCAGTATTGGATGAGGATTATGCAAGCGAGTCTCCGCTAAACTTCACAGACTTCAGGGAACGTGTGTATGTGCGCCGAACACACAGAGCGCAATTGAATATGAGTGAAATAATTCTACTTTTGCTAATATAGTTGGATGTAAAATGTGCCATATGTACAATTTCAAGTGTATTTTTATGATAACTGTAACGTTTTTCTGTTTTTTTTGCGCTAGCACTTTATATTTCTATGGCGTCTCTGTCGAAGAGTAATTAGCTGGTGAAGTAGATTTACTTATTGTAGAGTTAAAGAAAGTTATCATGAGCATTGTAATGTTTGAAGCAGATGTCAGTAGACCAGGAAGATTTTGAAATCTTCCTTCACATCAGTTCGTTAATAAATCAGTTCATTCATAAATCCGTAAGATCTTACCTTCATGCTGTGGAAATACAAACCGGACTGAACGCAACGAGCGCGGCGCTGAAAAGGGGCGTGGCTACATGAGGTCTATGATTACATTAACTACATAATGTACTTGATTACATTTGTTTTCATAGCTTTCAATATGAACATTGTTTGTAGGACTAAGTAAAAACTCTCGAATCAGCAGGGGATAGGCTGTGATGATATATCGTCCCATTGATGTATTGAACACAGCCTTAGTGTTACTGAAAATTAGTAGCCTAAGAAGTATAATTATTTAATCTATTATTGCCACAAATGGAAACCTGAATGACCTGAAAGAGTCTAGTAATGACACATGATTGGTTGATGTTGAACTCTTAATGCTGGCATATTTCACCAATAAATGTATGCATTTAAGCAGACGCTTTTATCC
Source organism: Rutilus rutilus (assembly GCA_021464565.1). Lineage (NCBI taxonomy): Eukaryota > Metazoa > Chordata > Actinopteri > Cypriniformes > Leuciscidae > Rutilus > Rutilus rutilus. The sequence goes on along the minus strand of JAJAQA010000003.1, from coordinate 56,516,972 downwards.
GAAGCGACTTACAAAAGAACAAAAGCAATTCATCAAGGAGCCAATAATATTCGTAATATGCAAAGCCAGGTTTATTTGACATAAATTAGGAAGCAAGCCAGACAAGAGGGAATAGGGCTGCATCAACTAATCGACAGTGAACATAAACTTTAACGGTGTGCATGGAAAACCTCTTCCAGTCACATCATTTAATAGATTATTTCTATGAAAAAAACCCACAAAAAAACCCTGAAAAAGAGTGAAGGTCACAGAGGAAGCTTCTATGGGATAAGTGCACGATCCAAGTGGCCCAAAGCATGAGAATGTTGTATATTAATTGCTTAAACTCTCTGTCAGGTGCTTTGTGTATTGCTAAATTGGTTTCAGACATGGTTTAGCCATAACTTATGTTTGACAGTTACATCCTTATCTGTAAATGTTACAAACTCTGTATAAAGGCTCATCTTGACAGCATGCGAATCCTCTCAGACTTCACTGAACGACTTCGCCGGCACTCGCATGCGCATCGAACAGATGGAGTGCAGTAGAAGAGAACTGTTGAATCAGACAAAGAAGAAAAGAATAGAAAAGAAGCCCAGTTACTGTTGAATGCCAAAATGTTTTTGTTCATTTTTATTGTTGGAGCCCTACTCGCCTAACTTTGAAATCAGAGTGAATGTTGATTTAAAGGCCCACTGAAGTGCCTTGGAACGCGCAGCTTTGTATGATGATGCGTTGACGTGATCTCCACTGAAACAGGAAGCTAAGGCGGGATGTATTGAATGGCCACGCCCCCTTTTCAATTAGCCAATAGCGTTTAGTTTATCCCACAGACTGACAGCACCATGGAAGCGAATCCGAGCGCTGATGATACATGGATTCAATAGTAGAGGATTCATTCATTTCATTCTTAACCAACGTACAGCTGGAAAACGGAATAAAACTCGAGCGTTTGAGCGACTGACTGGAGCACCTTCAACCCATATTGCTCCATGACGTGACAGCGCTCGCTCTGGTCAGGTGGTATTTATAGTATAGGGGGCGGAGCTTTAGATTCTAGAGAGCATTTGATTGGACAGAAGATGTGATGAGAAGCTGAAGTCCGCGGTGATGTCATAAAAATCCCTGATCCATTTTAGCGGAAGTGAGAGACTGTAAGTTTTGAATGCTTATATCTCCTAAAAGCGAATTTTGTCATTGTTTTGGAACACACCAGCTTATTCATAACCACAATAAAGATAGCCCAAAAATGAAAATTAGCCCATGATTTACTCACCTTCAACAAGTCATCTTAGGTGTAGGCTATATGACTTAATGCCAAGCTAGTTATTTGACTTTATAAAGTTTTAAATATGGATATTTTTCTTACACAAACACATCACTTCGCTTCAGAAGGCCTTTATAAACCCCCCAGAGCCGTGTGAGGTCGTTTATGATGGATAGATGCACTTTTATGATGGATAGATGCACTTATGATGGATATGATGGATAGATGCACTTTTATGATGGATAGATGCACTTTTATGATGGATAGATGCACTTATGATGGATAGATGCACTTTATGATGGATAGATGCACTTATGATGGATATGATGGATAGATGCACTTTTATGATGGATAGATGCACTTTTATGATGGATAGATGCACTTATCATGGATAGATGCACTTATGATGGATAGATGCACTTTATGATGGATAGATGCACTTTATGATGGATAGATGCACCTTTATGATGGATAGATGCACTTTTATGATGGATAGATGCACTTTATGATGGATAGATGCACTTTTATGATGGATAGATGCACTTTATGATGGATAGATGCACTTTATGATGGATAGATGCACTTTTATGATGGATAGATGCACTTTTATGATGGATAGATGCACTTTTATGATGGATAGATGCACTTTTATCATGGATAGATGCACTTTATGATGGATAGATGCGCTTTTATGATGGATAGATGCGCTTTTATGATGGATAGATGCGCTTTTATGATGGATAGATGCACTTTATGATGGATAGATGCGCTTTTATGATGGATAGATGCGCTTTTATGATGGATAGATGCACTTTATGATGGATAGATGCGCTTTTATGATGGATAGATGCACTTTATGATGGATAGATGCGCTTTTATGATGGATAGATGCGCTTTTATGATGGATAGATGCACTTTTATGATGGATAGATGCACTTTATGATGGATAGATGCACTTTTATGGACTTCAAAACAGAAACAGCCATTCACTGCCATTATAAAGCTTGGAAGAGCCAGGACATTTATAAATATAACTCCCGATTGTATTTTGTCTGAAAGAAGAATGTCATATACACCTAGGATGGCTTGAGGGTGAGTAAATCATGGGCTAATTTTCATTTTTGGGTGATCTATCCCTTTAAGGCTAACATACTTAAAGCTAAAAAACGTCTATTTTGATTTCAGGGGGCCTTTAAACTTATCTCCCCACAGTTGGAAAGGCTGGTGCTCGACAGGAGTGGTTCGAGCCGCTGCTCACATGACATTATTGTGTGCTGGTTTCCTTTGGCCTTCCCCTTCCTCATTGCAGAGTGTCAGTCTCTGTAAACAGGAACGCTCACTCTCCTCTCTCACGTTTCACTTCTCTCTTGCGGTGTGAATGTTTTATAGACCCCTCTATACTCCTTGCAGCCAGATGCCATATAAACCTCTTTGAATCTCTCTCTCTCTCTCTCTCTCTCTCTCTCTCTCTATTCAATTCAATTCGAAATGTGCTTTATTGGCATGAGAATTGTTTCAATGTATTGCCAAAGCATTTCTAATTTTTGACGGTGAATCATCATACATGTACATCATTATTTTTAATCTGGGTTTCTCCCTCATTTCTGCTTCAAGGTCTTGATTGTGGCTTTTTTTTTTTTTTTTTTTGAATCCAGTATTCCCGTAATACTTTTGTCTTTTATGAGTTTAATAAAGAACTGTCTCGTCTTCTCTCCACACACACATCTTTAAAGAGTGATGGTCTTTAGCGTACGTCAGGTGACCTGTACATGCGAAAACACTGTTTCCATTGCAGTTTTGGGAAATATTCCTTTTTCAAACTGCCTGAAAAACCACCTCATGCCTAAAAACATTTTTTTTTACGATAAATGGGATATTGACGTGTTTCCATTGACCGCATTTTCTAAACACGGCTAGTGTATCTTGCTGCTAGTAGGGCTGTCACTTTTGTGAAAAAATCCTGTTTGATTTTTGAGACATAGGCCTAAGTGTTCATTGAATCGATTGTAAAATCGATTTTCATGTCTAAAGACGTTTCCATTTTAAACGCCAAATATGAGCAAATCCACGGACAACTAACAGGCATTAGGACGAACGTAAAGAGGGCGCTTGAGACGCACACAAGTCAGCAATATTCCTGATGATTTATTGGCGTGAAGTTTCGTGCACAATGACAAACAGGAGCGCAACATTCTGGAAAAACAATAATCAGAGTGGACTGCCGTAACATCACTGAACAACATCACTGCAGGCTTCAACATGGCTGAGTTTACGGTTAGAAATGTCAAACAAATGTAGGCGATTAGCCCGTATCCCGAATCTGTGTCTGTATGCATGAGGCTGTCTGAACACCGGCAGAATTACATTTATGTAGTAAAAAGAGACACATTATGCAGAAGTATAATCTGCTGTTATGTGTGTGTGTCAGAGCCTGCAGTCGCTGTGTGACGCGCGTTCGCTGCGAGCGTATCGTGACGAGCTGGACGCGCTCCGAGAGAAGGCCGTTAAAATCGAGTCGCTATTTTCGTTTTCGCCACTTGCGTTGGTTGGTCCGATCGATTGTGCAATCAGTTTTCGAACGTAAAGTGACAGCCCTCGCTGCTAGTAGGATACAATCTCTTTTCTCAACTAATAAATGTTGAAGTTGTTTTATTGTTTAATTTTATGAAGTTAGGGCAAAGTATTTCAAATTTTGTAAAAGATTTCTCTCTAATGTCCTCATAGTTAGGGCTCTCTCTCTCTCTCTCTCTCTCTCTCTCTCTATCTCTCTATCTCTCTCTCTATCTATCTATCTATCTATCTCTCTCTCTCTCTCTCTCTCTCTCTCTCTCTCTCTCTCTCTCTCTCTCTCTCTCTCTCTCTCTCTCTCTCTCTCTCTCTCTCTCTCTCTCTCTCTCTCTCTCTCCCTCCCTCTGGAAAAGCACAGATGCACGCAGTGCTGCATGGCATCCACCCACAAACACCTGGGACGGGGCACTTGATGTCGGGGTTTGACTGTTTCTCAGCCTGACGCCTCTTCTCTTGGGCACAGGTTGTGCTCCCACTGCAGTGCGTTTGATAACATTTCTCCCCAACTCTCATACATCAAAGGAGACACTTCTTTCTCCCCTGCTCTCTTCTTTGCCGCATTTCTTCTCTCTGTATATTATCGCTCTGTGGTTTCTTTTGATCTTTCAGTATCAGCTCTTATTGAACCGAGGCTTATCTCTTAAACCTGTGTATAGGCGTGATAGTATGCTCTTAGTCTGCAGTGCTAGTATATCTCATCATGGCTTCAATATACAACAAAATATTTCCTTTCCTGTAAATGTTAAAAGTAGTAAAAGTGATGTATTTCATATTAAAAGGGCAAATTTAAGTTTACAAGTGAACTTGGTTATATAACCATATAAACAGAAATCTTATCATTAGAGACTACTAACAACTATCATGAACAAATCAAATACTGGAATGTGTGTAACCAAACAGTTGATGGGCCCAATTTACTTTCATAGTATGGAATAAATACTATTAAAATCATAGAGGCTCATCTACTGTTTGATTACCCGTATTCTTCAAAATATTCTAAAAATATGTAATTTTTTTCATTTTTTTTCCCCTTTAACCTAATTTATACTTACTTGAAACAGGTAAAACATGTTTTGTATCTTAGAGGTGAATCGGTTACCAGTTTGATCATGAACCATGATAAAATTCCTGGCGGTTTGTATTACCATTTCGCTGTAATTTTTCTAATCGCTGTAATCAAATACGGTTTATATGATAATTAAAATAATTATCATATAAACCATCTTTGATTACAGCGATTTGAAAAACACATGGTAAACAAATGGGTGACTGTCCAGCGTTAAGCAACGTTAGCAAACGTCTCAGGCGGGCGCAGAATGCATCGTAAGTTTCAGTTTGAGTGCCAACATTGGGGGAAAGCTGTGAGAGGAAACTATATGAATGTATGAAAGAATTATATGAATGGATATCTGAAAGGGACTAACTCTGTCTTCAGAAAAGTTTCTTTGACATTTTCTTTTCATCTTCCCTCCGTATAATGCCTAATAAAGTAGTGTTTATAAGCGCAGTGCTGGTTTGTTTGTTTCTGCTTTTCCATAAGCGCCATCTACTGTCAGGGAGTGGATTTTAAGATTTTCATTCAGCCTGTATGCCGTTTTTGTCAGACCAAAAATCAGACCGAATTTGTTGCAGTCTTGCATATTTTAACCAGTAGATGGAAAATAACCAGTTGATGGAAAATAACTATTTTGTCATATCCATTTTGTCTCATCCCTTGAAATGAAAGGTTTATCATTTTATAAAACTTTTCAAAGCTTTTATTTGAACATGTTGTACATATATTTTAACCAGTAGATGGAAAATAACCAGTAGATGGAAAATAACCAGTAGATGGAAAATGTTGATGGAAAATAACAACCAGTTGATGAAAAATAACCAGTAGATGGAAAATAACCAGTAGATGGAAAATAACCAGTAGATGGAAAATAACCAGTAGATGGAAAATAACCAGTAGATGGAAAATAACCAGTAGATGGAAAATAACCAGTAGATGGATGAAAAATAACCAGTAGATGGAAAATAACCAGTAGATGGAAAATAACCAGTAGATGGAAAATAACCAGTAGATGGATGAAAAATAACCAGTAGATGGAAAATAACCAGTAGATGGATGAAAAATAACCAGTAGATGGAAAATAACTAGTAGATGGAAAATGTTGATGGAAAATAACCAGTTGATGAAAAATAAGCTAATCTTTTATCATTTTGACTCATCCCTTGAAATGTAAGGTTTATCATTTTATAAAACTTTTCAATAATGTTGTACATAGTAGATAAAACGTTATATGTAGGGGTGTGCACTGCAATGATAATATCAGGGTTCGGACAAGGTGAAATTTCACTTTTTGAAAGTGAAGTCTTGGAAAACCCTTGAAAACGGCCATATTTATGAAAAGGAACTTGAAAGTGCTTGAGCTGTTGATAGACTATTGGCGATATTAGAAACAGTGATTCGTTTTATTGATAAAACAATCTTTTCTCACCCGTCTGATATTGATATAGAGCCATTTCTCATGGCTATGAGTGTGATATTGCTCATGTAAATATTCAAGTATATGATACAGCTTTCATTCTTCAGCTCAATCATATATTCATGAGAGAAAAAAATCAGTTTGAATAAGAAAAGCGATATCTTTGTCATCGTATCCTTTTAATGGTTAAAGTGACCACACTTTATTTGTACCTTTTTTATTTATTTATCCATTTACCTTTTTGATAAGTGCGATCTCTGATTGTAGTCCTTGAAAACCAAAAAAGTAGTGCTTGAAAAGTCCTGGAATTTAGTTTAACAGGATCTGTACAAACCCTGTAATATTATTATAGTGATCAAAATACTCACAATCATATGACATTTTCATACCGTTTCATCTCTCTTGTATCTAAGAACTTCTGTTGATCAAGTGAAATTCAGCTGTTTATGCTGATGCTGATGCTGAGTGTGTGGCAGATGTGAGGAGGGTCGGGAACACAGGAAGGGATTGGGCAGCAGGAGAGCAGTTTTGATTGGATGTGCTGAAGGCTGAGTAATACACAATCCGGATATATGCGGCACAGGCCATGTTAGCTTAATGTTCACCGACAGATATTTGTCTTACCTGTTAAGTATCACACAGTCACATATTGATCCTGGTATTTTTTTTTAAATAGTTTTATCTGTTGAATATATCCTGCCTCAATTGCATTTTGTGTTTCCGGATTCAGCCACGACCTTAATGTCCTGCTGCGCCATCTCTCGAGCACATCACAGGACAGCGCATTTCATTGACGAGCGCTGCTTTCAGGATCACGTTTGCTCAGGTTTACACGGGGCCGTTCTCTAAACTGGAGAGCACTTCCTACGGGCTGCCGCTCGGCTCTTGTGATGTTCGGGGGTGGGAAAGCGTGGCTCGGCTGAATCTCAATGACTGGGCCCTTTAGCACCACTGTCCTTTTGATGGGGCAGCTGCAGCCATTCAATCGGCCTATTTACATTGAAATGTGGGGACAGGAAGGGGAGGGCGGGGGGGCTGAGGCCTGTGCGTGACTGAAAAGCATACCTAACCAAAGACCAAAGAGAGGAGGTCCACTGCGGGGCTCTGACACCTCTTTGTTTTCGGCTGTCCTGGTGCCCATCGCACAAAGGCTTTAAGCACCCCTACTTTGACCACTGCGCTCATTTCCACTACTCAGCTTTTTACATTTCTTTCACACTGAGTGTCTGTAGTCTGTCTGTCTGTCGGCACCTTTGAAATGCTCATTGAAAGTACAAATTTCTATTAAAGAAATTTGGGCTGTGTGATTATGACAAAAATCATAATAACTTGAAATTGTGGTCATTAATTAGGAATATTACAATTTACATTGGTGTTTTGAACAGCTTTATACCATTGTTTGAAGCGACTGCATGCCATATTGTTATAGGAATATAAACCAGCTGAAAACACTCGTACTCCTTTTCTATAGCATTTTTTTTGTTTTTGTAATTGTGCCGTTGGACGATTATGTAATAGTGCCATCCGTAATTGTAATCATGATTAGAAAAGCGATTAATTGTGCAGCCCTAGTAGTTGTTTACCAAAAAATGACACATGCGTTGTCCATCCAAACCTTTATGCCTTTTTTTTTTAATATAACTATAACTCAAAAGAATTATGAAGAATATTTATGCATCCATGAACTCAAAAAAGACAAAATGACACAAAAATAGTCTAAACATTGCTATATTACGGGTCTTTTAAAGCTATACGATGTTGTGTGAGGAACAGATTAAAATAGTAATTTTTCACCTATAAATCTTTCTCTCTGACAAAGCTATGAAACGTGATGCATCACACCGGGTTTAACACCATTGATGGCAAAGCTCAACTGCTATGAACTGCATAGAAAATGCAGGTAGGAGAATGAGATTCGAGTGTTGCAGCAGAAGATGATTATCAGTCTATATCGATCTTAATTTTGGCCTTTTCCTCACAGAAAGCTTTCATATGGCTTCACGAGACAGGGAATATAGTGTATATGTGTAATACGGTCTATTTATGGTGTTTTTCAGTCCCTTTCTGGATCTTTGCGTCCGTTGTGACTATAAACTGCATGAAGAATCTTACATTCTCATTTTAAAAAATCCATTATGAATTCCAAATACTTAAATAATGGTAAATTATACAGTGCGTCATATTTGGAGTGAAAAATATGTTTAATAATCTGTATTAATCAACCCCAAATGAGGTCATTGTTTCGATGCTATGTAACGTGAATGAAGTCTTTATAAAAAAAAAATAAAAAAAGGTTTAAGTTCTCAGTGAGTGAGTGTTTTTCCACGGCTCTCTGAGTGGACAGGTTTGGTGAGGTTGTCTTCCTAAACCCTGAGGGCTTTTCTCTCTCCCCTTTTGTGCTGGGTTGCTGAAGTCAATCACAGATTGTTTTGAAACCCAAATACTTGTGACTTCCTGGTGCAACAGCACACAAAACCAGTTTGTGGTTGCATGGGAGTGTTTTTCAGTAGCAGCACACACTGCTGTGCCCATCTGGCACCGTAACAGCCTTTGGGTGAGCTTCAGATTTAAACGCTCCGTCTCAGCCTGATGCTGCTATTTACACTGCGTTTTACATTTAAAGGAATAGTTCACCCCGGAAATCAACTGTGAAGAAAATGTGACTGTGTTTTCCTTTTGCCATGAAATACAGAAGCAGCTATTTAGGAGAATGTCAAGGATGTTCTTTTCATTTTGCCAAATTGTCAAGATCCAAAAAGTGCCATAAAAGCATCTTAAGACACAATCACACCAGGTTTGTTGTCATTGGTCAATGTTGTTTGAATTGGCAATGTCGTTCATTGTCAGTGTTGAATTTACCCAGAATTGTGAATGAGCTTTGCTTGCACAAAGCTATCGTATTGCTTTAAAAGATTTAAATGAATGGGAAAAATAGTAATATTAAGCTCTGTTTGAACTGTTTGGGGTCCATGCCCCCCCTCCAGGTGAAAATTGTGTACATTTTAAAGTTAAATGTCAATCTGGTGCACTTTGAAAGTTCAAAACTAAAAGCTCTAACCAATGTTCAGATGCAAATTGAACAAAGAAAAAAAAAAGTTGAATTGACTTTACATTTACATTCAAAATGGTGTTTTAGGATGCCAAATAATTACAATATAATAGTAATCATTTTATATTATTCCTATGACGGTAATAGCCATATGTTTTAAAATGAATGCACTGTAAAGTTTCATAAGTACATCTTACTTTAGGGAAATTACAACACTTGTCCTAATTTCTGCACTTGCAAGAGACACTCTTCAGCTTTCATTCTGGCGGAAAACTACCGTTTCTGTGAAAACCGGTTTACAAACGAGTCTCATTACAAATCCAGTGAAATGCTGAGATTATCGTTGGATGTTGGAAATAATGCAAGTGTGAATATAGTGCGTAACTGGTTTCACGCTCTATGTTGCCAAATGCACGCTAAACTCACAGCGCATACAGAGATAGAGTTCACTGCATTCATTCACTGTAAAACACCAGATCACCAGCTGATCGCGTGAGCAGAGTCCGCACTCCGCCTTTGAAACGCAGCGCAAACAGATGCTTATTTAATTACATCTCCGTCTTTTGTGATTTTAATAAGGGCACGAAGCCATCCCGCGCTTTTGCTTTTAGTTCGCTTGGCGTGTTTTGCCAAAGCAGTGGCGCACAACACGACATTAAAGACCTTTTATGTTATTATGAGAAGTTTAATTATGTTTTTGGGGTTCATTATGAAACTCTGGCGGGACAGATTATTTAATGTATGCCTTTTGTTATGTTTTTTAAAATAGTGCTGTAGCCTAGATGTTATTTGCATGTTGTAGTGATTTTTCAGAAAGGTGATTGAATGAGTTGGTGAAAGCTAGGCTAATTCTAATTCTCCCCGTTTCCATCTACTAAGTGCTGATTACAGAAGCTTTTGAAGTGTCGTAGCTGCTGGGAGAAGCAGATTTTTGTCAGCTAGCCCTATAGTGTGTGTGTGTGTGTGTACACCGCTACCACTGTCGAATGCACTGCCCATAATAGAATCCACGTGTTTTTCCAGTGCCAAACTCCCACATCGCTCTGTAGCTTTTAATAGAAGCACACTTGTCTTCTGTGTGTGAAGCAGAGATTATTTTCATCGTGCATAGGCTTTCATTTTAGCTCACCAACTGCTTTTGTGGTTTGCAGTGGAGTTGCAAAAGATTCTTTAATGTAAAAATCTGTTATTTATGTACTGACATTTACTAAATTGCAATTTGCATGGCGCACCACAGGACGTAACCCAGTTTGCACGGTTCACTGATAAGGACAGAATAATTATAATTTGGGAGCTTCCCCAGTACTTTCCATCCCCATGTCTCTGTACGGCTTTAATTTGTTGCACTTTTACCTGACAGTTTGAGTTGCTTGACTAAAATTGAAAGCTATTTAAAGCAACAACCGTTTCATGATGAATATTTTACGTTATGAATAATTCAGTTGTGCGTAGGGGAATATTTTTGTTGGGTAGAGTGGTTTCTCTGCAGGGTTCGGCCCAGAACGGCTCGTGTTCGTGCGCTCTCTCCCTCTCTCTAGTCCGGCACAGCAGGGTTCATCTCTGTCATTATCAGTGGCACGTTAATATCATTTTCACAGAGGTCACGCAGAGTTTCATGTTACCAAGATTGCAGTAGTTAATAGCAACACCATTGAAATGCATAATTCTCAAATGCAATTTTTGTACCATGCTGTTAAACGTACTAATAATTAGGGGTGTCACAATATAGCGCAATACAAAAATGCAACACAGTATGTATAGGGGATAGTTCACCCAAAAATTCACGTTTTCAGAGTTTTAGTGTCAGTACTACATTAAACTACGATATATAATGTTGAATATAATGTATAATAATGCAATGGGGGAATATTTGTGGGTCCTGATAATGCCGAATGTCTGATGTTACCAGTATAAAGTGGCCGACATTATATTAAATATATCTAAAAACACTGCAAACATATTCATCAAAAATAATTCAGTATTTTCAGCTTCAGAATCATGAATATTGTTATTCTGGTGTCTCTATTGTCCTGTGCTTTGGGTTTCCAGCACCAAGTCCAAGACTATTCATTTACACACACACACAATGTAATACCAAATTTAGCATTTTAATCAACAGGGTTAATCAATATGTCTTAGAGTATCGCAATAATACCGTATCGTGAGTTCAGTATCATGATATTGAATCGTGAGGGTATCGTTACACCCCTACTAATAATATGTAGGCTAATATTAAAAACATTTACAATGTATTTTGCAAGTAATTATTCAACAAGTCTGTAAAAAGTACAAAAGTTAGAGCTGGGGCTGTTTTTCTTTTCCTTTCATGTGTTTTGCTTAATATAAGGAACCTAAGAGACATCAGCAGGTATTTCAGACTGCGTTTACACCTTTACTTTAAGATACCACTGGTTGTTTACGTGAATGTTTTTGCGACGCCGGCTCAACATCACGATGATGGACGATGTCATCGTCTATCGGCCCAACCCTAGTGCCCTGCTGGCTATAACATGTACTAAGTTCACTAGTTATATTTGAGGTAGCACTTTGACTTGTAAGCCTTCTGGCTATTACACACATCCGATCGCCCACTGATTAAACTTGTCAATACATTTAACGAATTGCACAGGAATACTCAACTCGTTACTGATAGCTGGGAATGGAAGATCCTATAGTCAGGACAGAATGGGTGGAAAACTGACAATTAAACGGCTACACATAATCGACACAGGACTTCTGTCTTTTAGATCTTTTCTTAGTGAGGATGTGGGTTTTGAAATTATCTTTGTCTCTCATGCACCTTGAAAGCTGCCAAATTTGCCCATTTTTTTGTTGTTGTTGTTGTTGCCAAGTTCTGTTTTTCAGCAAACGTGACTGTGTAGTTCTGCCTCTTTCATATTTAGAATATATTTGGCCGACTTCATTTCATCAGGAGACATGTCCATTTCAGTGGAGAAAAATTCTCTCATGCCACCATGTTCTGTCTTTCTTCAAAGCTCTCTGTCGAATCGAACATGTTCTCATTTGAATTTTAGTGGCTGTATGAGTTGATGTGCCCCGGGGTCACATTGATGATTACATATGCATGAATTCAGGAGAAATTACCCTTTCCTCTGCGGGGTGGAATTGGCAGCCAGTGCGATGACCGCTCTGAGAAGTGTACTA